>JACJUY010002602.1:14287-43672 GCA_014220935.1 Platorchestia sp. MABIK | reverse complement strand
CCACAACTCCACGCCTCACCTCAGCCTCAGGACTCGGTGTACGGTCGCACTGCAGCCTCCCAGCCAGTCGAACTTTGTAATTCCTTTCAGTAGTTATTTTTATTTAATACTAAATTTTCATTGATGAATATTGTCAACTATTTATATTAAAATGCATTTAATCCTGAGTCATTTCCCCCTCGTGGCTGCGTTTCAAGATTATCTCCCCTGAAATACTTCAATATTTTGTCTCCCATTCGTTAAACACATAACACAATCAACGTGGAATTTCAAACACCATCGACTGATGAAAATAATCGTACAATTATTGTGTCCAAAATTGTAAGCTATTTGGTTAAAAGTTTAAGGCGAGTCTTAAAAATACTGGTCACACATTTCTGCTATAGCCTGCATGTGATCTGACATTGTTCATCTTCGATGATGCAATAGGTACTGCCATCAAATACTTATTTAAACAGACCAACTCTGTCTGATATCGCAAAATTCTCCATAACAAATAACGGATAAATATCAGAACCTATAACAATTTCATACATTAACAATAGCGCCGTTTTTCCAAGTCAGGAGGGTGGGCATTCAAGGAAAGGTTTACACAAAGGCAACCCTAAAACTTTCGCCTCTAGCTATTAGTTTGATACTAGGGGCCCTCGTCGCAAAAATGACCTCGTCATTTATGGGGAAACTTCAGCGAACCAACTCGACACACCACAACGGGCGGCGATGCAAACATCGGCACAGAGGACTTTCTGCTTCCACTGGGAGAACTCGCAACTCTAACGTCGCAGAAATCAAAGTAACTGAACTGTTCATTTCCTGACACCTACGTATTGGGAGAAAATATTTCAGAGCACTATGCCGACAAAATCTTAATTTTCAATACATTTTCTACAATCAAACGATAGTAGAGTGTTGATATTCGAATGTAAATTAAACGACCAAAAACGCTCACATAACTGTTAGAAGTGTACACTTACCTTTATGCAGGGAGACAGGAAGTTTGAGCCGCTTTAGGAAAGCGTGGACCTTTTCTGCACTGGATGAGTCCCGAGTCAACAGAGGCCTCTAATTTTTAAGCAGGTAAATACACTTAACAAGGCACTTGTTTGCACTTCCAGTTTCTCTTGCGCTGAGTCTTTCTTACGCACAAGCTTGGTGCACACTACCACCAAGTTCCAACCACTTCACCTCAAACAAATATGCTACGTGCATCATAAAGTACTGTAACACTAGGCATCCTATTTTAGGACTCATAAGAAATATTCAAACTTCTAAAGGCACTCTTAATTTATCCGTTCTAAACTCATCCGGAAAACACTCGCGTCAATCCTCAAAAATTGAATTCTACGCATTAATAATTACAAATAATCTGAAACAAAAGGCAATGGTAATTTTATAATTTTGCGAGGTCATAGCAGTGACTAAATAGGAAACGCTACGTTCAACTGAATCAAAATGTAAAATCTCACATTCAACAGCTCAGCTCTTTCTCTAAACAAGAAAAAGCAAAAGAGTCAAAACGCCAACAACCAGGAACGATTCTTTGCCTGTAGGGCACGTAAATTAAGGTATGTTGCACTTCCATTTGAAATCTTTCTAAAAAAAATAGCGGAAGTAACAGTGAGCACAATCGACTTGAAATTTCAGGACAAATTAGCTAGAGTGAAGGCGTTTAGCAGCGCACGCCGAGTCCAAAAAGCAACAACGGACGCGGGTATTTACTCTCACTTACGGCAGGCATCGGCAACGTTTGCCCGGACGACAGGGGCGAATGAGAGCTTCCCGCAATGTATATATTTATGTACGCAGGCAAAAGGGCACCTCCGCCGTTCATCGTTCGAACTTCCTGTTTTTTCTTCTTCTTTTCGCGAGGCATGTGTTAGAATTAGCCCAACCACCGCAGCACGGATGTTACACAGCGCCCTTCGGTTCGTAGAAGCACGCGGCGGGAAAGAAGTCAAGGTACTTAGAAGATTGAGCCACTGATAGCATTGGTGGAGCAGCAAAAATCTTCGAGAAAAAAATACATTTCGCGTTCTTCGCACGTATCCGCTGGTAGCACCATGTTCACTACTGGTATCAATGATACTGAGAAACTCTACACCCTGTATACAATGCAGATCTTTGTAGTTATAACAAAGATAATTCAAGGGGAGATAGTTGGAGTTGCGCATAAGAGGCGCACCAGCCTGACATGTGGGACAATTAAGGGGAATTGTTAACATTTCGTTACAGTATATAACCGCAAGAAATGAAACTTTATTGAATTGTCTCACAATATTAAAGCACGCACAGTCTTGAGTATTTTTCACGTCAGTTAGAATGAAGTATTCAAACAATCAGCCATCACTAGCAACAATATTTGAGGAATGGGATAATTGTGAGACGTTATAGAGTATATCTTCAACACGTTTGCGCAGTCGCTGCGGTTGGTTCGGTTGCAAGAAGCAAAATTGAAAAACTGGCTATACTGTTCGAATACATTTCTATCCTTTTTAAGAAGTGTGGAAAGTCTAATATTACGAAATTATTTTACCTTTTAGGCTATAATCTATCTTGTAGAGGTAGTAAAAAATTGAAATGCCGTACATTTATACCCGGTGCGTAAATGAGCAAAATACTTAACGGTAGTCAACGTGTTAACGCACTCCATACAAAAAAATTAGCAAGCATGTATTTTCCACGACATTTCAGTGTGGAAAAAAGTACACGCAAATCTCAAACGAACGGCTACCACATGCACTTTCTCGAACCTCCTCTGCCTGACCAAGATCACCTAAGTCAACAGCGGGAATACGATGGAGAAACTTACCCCAGTTTGACCAAGACAATCAGGCTGCACAGGAGAAGAAAATTGAACAGTTTGTGGGTTGCCCTAGAAATGTTAGCAGGGAAGCATGCACGTGCTTGGGTGATCAGGTGCGCTATGAAAAACGCAAGAGGTAATGAGCCTGTAGACACGTTATTGGATGAAAAAGGACATGAAAAAAGTACAAAATGTCAATCGGTCACGGAATTGTATTAAAACCAACCATACACGTGGATAACTATGTGTATATTTGTGTATATATAATTATTTAAATTTTAGCCTCTGTTTCCGCTTTGTTAAGTTATTATCACAGAAAAATTCAGTGAAAGTTCATGTTCAAGAGGCATGAAAAGGGCAGGAAGTTAGGATGCCGGGGTTAGCCCAAGTATAGTGGTTACAGCAAAGATGTTTTTACACATAGAAGAAAAGGGATTATTGAGTATGGACTAAGAACAACACGGAATCATACACAAAATGTGTTCCACACATTATATCGTACGGAAATAAATAAACGACTAATTAGGAAAGAACGGCTTAGAAAAAATGGATTGGGGACGAGAATTTTGCTGAATTTTACCCAAATTACTGCCAACAGCAAAGCGAGGACAGTGACAACCTACTAAGCATACAAACGAACAAACAAGGTTACTAGCTTTATCTGCTCATAGATTAGATTGTATAACTTTAAGTTAAGCCTGCCTAACTACAACAAAGGTATTCGAAAGAGAGAAAGAATGAAGGCAGCTTTTATGTATGGCGCTTAGGGAAAAGGGAATCCGTGCACAAAATAAGTTTCAGCGCAAGACCTCCCGCGCAAAGAAGCAGTTTTAAACGAAGTTAACAGAAAAAGATAAAAAAAAAGTAGAAGAAACAAGTAATGTGTGCTGAAAAGTAGGACAGCAGTTAACTGGAAAAATATGGTTGTAACGAAATAAAAAACTATTCGGTTTCAGGAAAAGGAAGGCCTACTTAGCCTTCAGCTCGAGGCCTCACATTTTTCCTTTCAGAGTGCTAATTCCCGAAGATGCAATGCTATCTCTCTGAAAAGGATCCCCCTGACCAAACACAAGGATCGAACGCAAGGCCTTATGTAGCTGTACAAAACCAAATTCACAACAGAGTCGATAAAAATTCAGCTGATAATGGAGTCAAAGATGCAACTAAAAAACATTTTATTCGAGTAAATACCGCTGGTACAACGAGACTTGCTGTAAAGGGAAATACGGTTCTCCGCTTTTGAACTGAGAAATGAAGCGAATCCTTTAAAGAACACAGTGACAGACACGAACTGCAGTGCAGCGCACATTCGTAAAGCTCTTCAAAACAACCAGAGCGTTCGTTATGAGAGGGATTTTCAGTGATATGACCACACAATTAATTGGCGTGTATTCAGAATGATGCTATTTGACTTTATTGAACAATGAGATATTGAAAAGACACAAGGCTAACGTAACGTAATATTAAGCTCAGGACAACTCAGTTCTGCACCAATTACTCCTGATGTCACGTAGCTACATAGGTTGCCACTGAACGCTATTCCTCAAAATGTACGACCTGTATACATGCACTACCAGCAGACTATTCCGAAAGAATCTCTTGGAGTCCTGCATGTCAACCCGAGCGCAAGGAGTCTCCAAAATATACGCAGAAGCACACTCCCCTTCACGGCACCTTTACGATGCATGACGACCATGGAGCGATGACGACGCATTTTGCCATTAGATGGTGCCAAACCTTACGAAACACAAACCAGGAAATTTAATAACCATTATGTTGCACTTCAATTGATACACTTAATGATGTGTATTATTCTATCAGACTACGGACGCTCAATAAAAAAGCAAAAATCGGCACGAGAACAGGAAACTACAATCGACGCTGATCACTAAGTCATTACCCATCAACTGCGGATCCTGCCTGCAGCCACCTTCGCGCGACACCCGCCCCTCACATCACCACGTCCGCAATCCGTCACGCCGGCCCACGTGCAGTCAAATCCACGCCGGGGAGTGAGCATTCATTCCGTCCAACTCCCGTGTTGTGTTGCTAAACTTTAAACAACCAGATGAACAAGTTGTAACCTTCGTACATTGCGAGATCTTTGTTTCCATTTATATTGATATTCAAAACTGAATTGCCCACAGACTGACGTTTATGCAATTCCGTAGAATATAGATCCAAGAACACAAGAGGATGGGTTCATGCGGTGCGTGGGCGGTGTTGCGTTCGACTGAGGTTCGTGCGGACCCAGCAGCCTCCTCGGAGTTACGAGCCCGTTACTTGCAGCTCACGTGCTTCTGAAACGATAAGGTTCACGGGCAACTACTTTCCAGCGGTCGTGGCTCTGCTTCCGCCGGTGTGAAGTCATTAATAGATTAGCCAGTCACTCGCGCGGTGAGCCATGATGCTGGCGACTCTGTCAGAGTCAAGGGCGTCGAAATCGACAACAACAAAATAGGAGGTTCGCTTCGCCTAAAATGAGAAAAGAAGCAATGAAGTATGACCCTACCTTAAACTTCAACAACTACGCATCATATGCGAGCCAGATGTACGCAAGCAACAACACACAAACGTCATCGCCTGTACCTCAAACTCAAGTGGTCCGTCTGTACACTGAACAAAGTAGTCGCAGTCCAAACTCAGACGATGAACCATACTGCTAGTTCCGACGACACAGCTACAGAGGAAAAATCGACATAGCAGAAACAGCTTCTTAAACCGCATGTGCCTGCAAGCAACGGCGGCAGAAGCGTAGGAAATTGTCACGTCTGAGTACCAAGTTCCGTGAAAGCGTTCCCATGATGACGCCGACCGAGCGTCTTGCGTGGTGCGATCCCCGCCCGACGGTAACGTGGAAATGTTCATTAAACGCAAAATTTAGCGCAATGAGTTATGTGTTTGAGGGAGGTGACGCTTTGTTGAAAAGAAACTCATTTGAATGGACACTAATGATTCTTAAGCGCGACGCTGTTCCGCTTCATGAGAAATGACGCCGTGTCCGCGTGAAAAAGTCAAGAAATATAAACAATTATAAAAACAACAAAACAACTGCATAAAAATTGAACAATATACAATCAAGAAAGAGATCACGGTAACATTATACAACCACGTTTGTCTGCTTAATCCTCCTTGACCAATGGCGCTAACAGGATACCGAACAAAGCATTGAAACCTAAATTACGAATGAGATGGATGCTGATGAGCACTTGCCGCGCAATAACGCCCAGACCACGACGTATCACGTTACGCGTCGAGTTAATAAGGTGAGCCGGGATGATGCAGTGGCAGCTCAACACTGAATAACATAGCGGCTACAAAAAGCGGTGAAATCATAAGGAAAACACAGCGGTGACCTCACTCTGTTGAGCTATGCTGCGGTGGCCAGAAGCAAGGACTCATTTGTGGAGTAGCGTTCTGCACTCGACCGTCTGGTGAGAGGCGGTCCGGTGATGCTGTCATAGCTTGTATGTATGTGGACCTTCCTGACTCTCCAATGTACAAGTGAATCGTGTGTATCAAATAAACACAGAGAGTGGTTTGAACTGACGTAATGCATCATTAAGCGCTGTAATTTATAAAAACCCAGACAATCGGCGTGATAGCGATATATGGGTAATTAATGTGCTCAAAATTTGATCTAAGGACCGACTTTCGAATCACTACTTCAATTTTAATTTTTAAAATATTCAGATTACCAATTTATAAGTAATTTCACCGTAGCGCAGCAGAAATGACCGATCGCATGTAATGACAGCGGGAGTTTGGAGAACTTTGCTACTGACAATGCCACTGTGAGGTTGAGAGCATTTTAGCATCCTCACAGAGGGTGAGAGCATCTGAAGTTGTTAAATAATTTAATAAGAAAGGTTCAACTTTAATCCTAAATTCAAATACCTTCGAAATAAAGCTACATGAAAACTCCTCCGAACACGAAGCTAAATTTCAGAGGTTTTGTTCGGGAAGTCTACAATACTGCGAATCAAAAATTGAGACGGAGAGCCATAAGGTGAAAAAAATGCAAAAGTCGACGCTTGTACTAAAAGATGCATAACCGGGATGAAAAATTGCCACTCCTTCGAGATGAAAGTTCTGGCACACACACAAGAAATTTTGCAAATTTTAGTACTCAATCTGACGTAGTTCAAAGTTCTCCAGAGAGGAGCCTGCTTTGCTGCTAGCCACGCTATATAGCACGCGCCTGTGAAGGCAATTTGAATTAAGCAGGGAGCGCAATGACTATTAAACCGACCGAGGTCCTTTCATAACATCCCTTAATTTTTTTAAGAGGAAGTAAACGCTAGATAGAGGCATACTGAATAGTATTTTGCGGCTTTGTTTAGCACAGCATTGCTCACTAATCCCCCCATTAAGCCTTCAATAGGATTTTCCACAAATTTTTAGCTTATTGAAAAAATCAAAGCAAGTTTATATTCAGGAAAACACTCGAAACGGACCTGCGCTACAGGTGGGCCTCGCCCTACAAGCAGTAAATCTATTCAATTTTAGTCCAAGAAATCATACAACATAAGATTGGATTAGATGTTAGTTTAAGACTCCCTAACCGCAATAAAGGCGTTCCAAAGAGAGGAAAGTAGGAAGGCACCATTTCGAATAAACTTCAGGGAACGCGGAATCTCTGCACAAGATGCACAGAAACAATAAGTTTAGAAAGAAGTTCATGAAAAAAGATAGAAGTAGGATAAGAAAGTAGTAGATGCTGAAAACAAGATGACAACGAATCGATAAAAAAAATGCACCGTAACAAAACAAAATATCTATTCTATTTTAACAAAAAGATCGCCTACTTTAGCCCTTACCTAGGGACCTCAGAGCGCTAGGGACCTGAGAGTGCCAATCCCCATAGATACAATAGTTTTATCCCACTGAGGGGAATTGAACAGTAAAACATGAATTATTTTTATTACCATTATTTATTTTGTTTGAACTTCCTCTCCTCAACAAAGGTGATGTAAAAACAGCGTAAAGAAGTAACAAATCAGTGAGGTGTCGCGAGAAAACGAACTAATGCACCAAGTCCATTCCCACACAGGATATTCTGGGTTCAATAAAAGTAAATTAGAAAAGAAGATGAAGGCACCACAAAAAGAGATAACAAAAAGAGCATGGAAGCGGAAAGAAGCTAAGTGGGTACGAAAGATTGAAGTCCCAAAAGCTCATCTGTAGCTGAGGTAACCGAACAGTGTCTTTACTGGGGGCGCCAGTCCCCACTTCATAAGGCAGACAAACCTAATTGACATGTTGACTGAGATAGGTTAAACTGAAGTTCAATATTCATTTCAAATTTAACGTCAATTGTAGCAAGCAATTTTGAAAGTGGCAAACATTAACTGGATCGTATCTTCATTTAGCTTTCATTAAGTATTTATAAAAATTGAGTTAGTGACTGCAAATCGGTCAGCAGCATTTTGAAAATCCCCTGAGTGACCACCGCGGGTCCCTTCGCTGGAAACGTTAACCTAAATCTATTGCCTAAATCACATGCGGCATGAAGCGCATTATCACGAATTTTGCCACCTATACAGGCATTTCATTCGGGCATTCCGAGTTCAGAAATTATTGTTGCATCTTGTTACATTCAGATTCACCGCAAGGGCTTGATTCAGTTTCGTGGATCATCTGATTCAGTTCCTATGTCGCACAGCTTTCTACGCTAGCGATGAAAGACGTGGGCATCTAAAAGAAACGAAAAGGTGAAATGAGAAAGGATAATAAAACTAAGACACCCTTGAAATAGATCAGTTTTTACGGTATGCCGGCCGCCCGACGAGAAAGAAAGGGACGTAAGAAATGAAATAAATACGGTCTACCAATCTACAAATCCACAACTGATTCGCGCAGCAAGCATTGCTGATTTTGTTGCTACTGCTGAGGAGCGCTAGTTCTCAAAGGTGCAATGACGAGGACAGACGCTTTTGCATACCTCCCACGAAAGGAGCTCGGGAACACAGCATTTTTCCGAGGAGCGCTAGGTCCTCAGGATGCGCTGTGGGACTATCCGACATTGCCCGACAGCGTCCTCCAGAGGGGACACTACCAGGACACTTGGAATTGTCACTCGGTAAAATTTGGGTGCAGCTATAGCGTGAGGTCTACCCCATTAGAGCATGAAATCTGCCTCTAGCTATATACTACTATAGCGTGAGGTTAGGTTGCTAATGGATATTACATACTTCCATACATTTAATTTGGCGATAAAAGATTTGTACATGTCAAACAGCACCTGATAAGGCGATATATGGCGGTAGACCTCACACTTAGTGGCACCATAAATTTATTTGATAAGATTATTAGTTAGTTTAAGCCTCCCTATCAGCCACAAAGGCGATCCAAAGAGATGAAGGAGGAAAGCACCATTTAGGATGGAGTTAAAGGGAACGTGGAATCTTTGCAGAAAAGGCATAGAAACAGTTAGTTGAGAAAGAAGATTTTGAAACAAAATCAAAGTTGAAGGAGAAAGTAGCAGGAGCTGAAAAACAGGACAGCAGTGAACCGAAAAAATGTGGTCCTGAACATAACAGAAAAACATTTTATTTCAACAAAAGAAGGCCTACCTACTTTTAGCTCGGGCCCTCCCATTTTCCCCCAGGGAGTGCTAATTCCCATAGAGACAATACTTGTATCCCCCTGAGGGGGGAATTTAGTTGAAAAAAGATCGAATATGATAATTTCTCGGAAAAAATTGATTATTTCATTTTCAGAAGTACTTTTGAAAAACGCTAGTTTCTAATTTACCAATATACATTCCCCAAGACACTCTGAGTTCTCAAAATGAACTACAAAACGATCCCTTCCTATCTCTTGCTCCCCATCAAAGTTTTGAGAAATAAAATACAGCAAAATGTATCCGGAAATGGTTGGACTACATGTTTTCAAACGAAATACAGAACGCAGAAAAAAAAATTTTTCCATATTTAACACACTGATTGCGCGTTGGTACAAATGTACACCATTGGGTAAATTACTCATTCACGTAGCAGTATTAATGAATAAAATTTTTATTATTTCATTACTTTTATTTAAATTAGACTATGGCGTACAAGTTAAAACGTTGCCGGACAATTATATTTTTTCGCTTCTAAGATAGGATAAAAACGTAATCAAACACTAACGACTTCGAACCTAACCAACCGACAGTAGCAACCGCGCAAGCGCAATTAACGTGTTGAGTCATGGTATATCCCTACATCAGCGCTTGGATTTCGCAGCGAACAACTGTGTGGGTACATAGCTGTGGAGCGCTTTGACTATGATACCTTGGGAGATTATAAGCATACTCATACTTGGCTCTAAATTTAATAGGAAGTGAAATAACTCAAATGACCAAGCACGCGCCGCAAAGCTAAAGTTGCGACCGAAAGCATTGCCGAGCTCTCCTGCGAAAAGGTCGATAGCCTCTCGCAGGTCGGGAGGCGCGAGACTGACGAGCGTCACTACGGACGACGCCCGGCAACTGCAACATCGACCGACCGACAACTGGGGCGGCAGCACATCGTTAAGCTTTACTAGCGGGAACTACCTAAAAATTCAAATACCCTCTAGACAACGTCAGCTATCCCGACCCAAAGAAGCACGACTAACTCTACGCTAGGAGAAAGTTGACAAAAATATATTTCGCTAACTCAGATATTTCACACTAAATTCTGACCTTCAAGTGAGATGAACTCACCCCGCAGTTTTGAGTCCAGCCTCTCCTTTCACAGTTAATTTTAAATGTTCTTTGCTAACATGTACGGCAATACTCTTTCGTGAGAAACAAGATAACGCATTTTATTTTTTCACTCAAAATGCATTTCACTGTTCATTGAGCATAAAAACTTCAGTATTACGGGAAACTCTCACTGCCAATAGGCCTTAAAGCACTATTAGAGGAAGCACACACCAAGTGGGCCACAGTACCTCCGAATGTGCCGATACGGCGATCGATAAAGGTAGCGAAGTAGAAACAATGAAGAACACGCACATTAAACATCTCGTGATTTATTACTGTGAGCAAGCGCCTCATGATGAGCCGTTGTTAACACAGCAAGTAACAAGAAAGTTAGCGAAGCCGAGAAAATATCAAGCGCGCCACCGCCCAATCCATGGAAATTTGAGCCGTAATGGGACAAGACATGCGCTCGGAACGATGGCGCGTATCGATCGCAGGCAGGGGAGGTTAGATCAGGATGTTTCTCAACCCGAGGGATAGGAAGGGGAACCCCCAAATGTAAGAGAACGTAGGGATAAAGCGCGATTCAGGGAGGTAAAATTAGAGTTCCACCATTTTCTAAAATAGCCCTGACCTAAACTGGCCGACGGGCGGAAGAAGTCGATGTTCAGCAAGAAATCAACTACAAAAAGAGATCAGCTATGGAAGATGCTGGAGCTGAAGACACCAACAGCTTGTTAAAGGCAACACAAGGGCGGCAGGCCATGTCCAGAAAAAACAAAAGTTGAGCTTTTCCAGAATACCAATACCCCTTCAAGAGCGCCAGAATATATCAAATAATGTCACATAAGGAAGAAAACAAAGAATGGCTTAATACGTTCACCGCGTTTCCGCGGTTGATAACAGTTGGTTTGGTCAGGTTGTTACAGAATTGGAAAATCGACTTTACTGCACGAATACATTTTTATCCTTTCCATGAAATATGAGAATGCAATTGTACGGCAACATTTCACCTTGTATGATAACAGTTATTTTGTAAAATGATCGTGAAACATGAAATGTTATTCATTTATCCCAGCACGTGAATGAGCAATTTACGAATGGTACACATCTGGCCCAACATGAGGGGAACATGTTGATTCCTTCGGGTGCAAACAATCTTCCTATTAGGAAGACCGAAACTACAAAACTTCAATTTTTCTTCTAGATACTAAGTGTGGAGACAGTAAGTTTCAGTAGGAAGTAAAATTATTGCAAGGTACTTCAAAGTAAACTTGGATAATTATTCTTCAAACCAATGTGTTAAGACGAAAATATCTTGAACATCCCATTAAAAACTTGAACCACTTTCCAATCAGAAGCTCTATAACTAAAATTGAAATTCCCAAAATAGCAGTCAATGAAAGAAGACAACAAACTTCGTGATCATAACCAAAGTTACAGACAAAATCTCACTTGCTTCATATCAACACGTGAGACATGTATTAAGCAAGTTTTTGTGTACGTTAATGAATTCGACAAGAATGTCGTAATCGAATCCATGAACTCTTGACAAAGCACGAAAAACAGTGAGGGACTGCGTTGCTCAATCGAACAACCAATAACTATAAAAATTATCGGACACGAACAATATTCTCCTGTCAAATTTTCAATTGAAAATCATGAAAATACGTCAGAGAAACATCAAAGTTTGCGTTAAAAGGACAGACATGATTGGCACAATTACGGCTATTTCGATCATACCAACAAACCAAAGACTAACCTACATTTTAGAAACACTTCACAGCCCACTTGTTAGCGTGTGACTTATCTCCGATGTTGAATAGACCAGGAATAAATCTTGAAAAGATTTATAAATCATTCAGTATTATTTGCAAAGAAAATAAGCTTGTCTAGAATAGCCATTATCATCATGTTCAAGGGTTAACCTCCATTTCGTGTAACCTAGGCCATAATCATAGAAGTTCACGTTTCAGCGGAATCACAAAGGCACAAAATTTGAGCATTTCACTTGGCACAGCATGGTACGCTGGCAAAAGAAAGCGTAAGAATCACAACGAAACAAAATGAAATAGGACTAGATTAGATGTTAGTTTAAGCCTCTTAAAATTTGACCGCAGCAAAGTCGTTCCTAAGAGTGGAAGAAGGAAGTACCATTTTAGTATGGAGTTAAGGAAACGCGGAATCTATGCACAAAGTACATAGAAACATTAAGTTGAGAAAGAAGTTCATGAAACAAGATCTAAGTTGAAGAAGAAAGTAGTGGGTGCTAAAAAAAAACAGGACAGTAGTGAACAGAAAAAAATGGTCCGTAACAAAATTTTAAAAAAATTATTCTAACAAAAGGTGGGCCTCCCTAATATTTAGCTCGAGACCTCGCATATCCTCCCTGGAACCGTTAACTCCAAAAGATATAGTACATAGTTGTACCTCCCAGAAGGGAGAAGAAATGGGAAAAAAGAATAAGCGATGAAAACACTCGAGAAGGAGAACGGTCACACGGTACGCAGGCTTCTTCCACGCACGAGACACAGAAGTAAAGAATGAAAGATGAGGCCTAAGCCAACCCATCTACAGATCAAAACCCATAACACACTCTTGCAATAGGTGTGGCTGATTCAAAGGCTGGTTACAACGGTCACCGCAGAGGAGCGCTGGTTCCACAAGGCACTCTGACGAGAACAGTTCCATCAGCACAGCTCCCCCCGAGTGTGGCTCACGTAGCCTCACATCCCCGAGGTGCGCTAAACTTCAAGATCCGCTGAAGGACAATCTCCTTCAATTCACCCCCATGAGCTCAGAATTTCCCCCAAACGAGGGAAAACGGCGTCTGTACAATCATTTGACTAATGAAAATACAAGGCCAATGTGAGCTAATATCTCGCACTCAATAAGGAAAACTTGCTCCTCAACGAAGAAAACATTGAAAATTAGAGGAATAACTACGAGGATAGTAGATCAACGAAGGAGTGTAAAAAATGATTTTATGTAGCGTTCAGTGGTTAAACAAACTCTTCCAAATTTGATTCCGGGACATAGACGCACTCTAACGACGAGCTCGGATTTTCAATTCATCTCAAAAAATGAGTAAAACATCAATAGCAATGATGAACATTTTACTCAATGATGATTTACTACAGACTTATTTTTAAATTGTTATATTAGTTTAAAACTTCCAAGCCACAATAAAAGGGGGAAAGAACTGACCATTTAGTTTGGATTTTAGGAACAGAGAATCTATGCACAAGGTGAATTCACCTGCAAAATATCCTGCGCACAGAAGCAGTAAGTTCGGAAGAAAAAAAAAGACATGATAAAGAAGGGATAACCAGAAATGCATTAAAGCTTGAAAAAAGTAGGCATGAAAAATAAACATCCTAAAAGTACATTTATAACTGAAAGAACCTTACAGCATCCCATTAGAAGCACCAGTCTTTTTCAAACATGAATTAAATCGAAGAGGGAAAAAAAAAGCTAGCGGAAGCGATTCACTAAACAGGCAGAATGACAATTAGAATGAGAAAATAAAACGTGTAAAAAGGTTAGCATGAGTCACAACAAATTCCCCAACAGAATAATGGGCCCACAGTTAGCTATACTCTAGTTTGACCATTGTACTAGACTTAAGAAACATTCTACCTCTGTATCACCTGTGGTAAATAAATTGTTTAAATTGTTTAAAAATTATTTAAATGCTGAGTAACTACAAAGTGATTCTTTAGGACATTCCCCATGAAGTTAAGCCTCATTTACCACACCCACGAAAATTATGTTTCCAAGTTAATAAAAACATACAAATCAGGGATGAATTAACTCGCACCCCTAGCAAAAGGTGCGTGACACATAAGGGGCGTATAGAGCCATGTTAGAGCTATCAGATACCTGCAAGTCCGACGATAGCGGAACGATAACCTCTCTCAAAATAACACGGTCTCGATAACACTCAACCTTGACTTTTAGCACGCATGCATCAGATGCAATACAATGAGATATCAGTGGTCATTGGAAAATTTCCCGATTGAAAAGAACTCGAAAGGATTCTTCAGGGACTACAAAGGGGGTCTCATGTTGGTTAAAAACAGCCGACACAAAACGTTCCCGGCTATTGGAACAATTTGGGTGGCCGCCGTTGCCAGCGGAATTAAGGGGTCCGACGTCCGCGTAACCGTCTCAATTCAGAGGTCGTTAGCTCTAATGACGGAGAAGCACGAGGTCTGTCGTCCGTTCTGGTGTTGAGAATCATCAAGAAAGTAAACTGATTCACGGTTTCATAGCCCCATATCAAAATTATACCTCAAATTGCGGCTACGAAATGCATCAAATCACGAACTTCCACAAACCAACCTGTGATCTTTTCAAATGCGAGTATAAACAGACTTGAATGAAACAACTCTTGAATTGACGAAGCTATGGCAAGGTGAATGAAGCAATGCAGGTTTCGCAGAATGCAGTCGACTTCATAGTAGTCCGAAACCAGAAATTGACAACTTTCCAAAAGAGAAAAGTTCTATGGGAATGAATTATGATGCTAAGAGAATTAACAATGAAGAGCTCGTTTTAACGATTATCATTTTTCTCGTACATTCAATGTAATAAAAATAGGAGCATTGGAGATACATTACGAATCATTTTCAACCATACATATTGTGAACTTCAGTGAAATTTTTCTGCAAAACGTCAAATAGAAACCTCAACGTCCTCGTTCTGCCCAAGTTCTGAAAGAAATCTAACGGCACTGTTTCGGAATAAAGTACTAAATAAATTTCAGTTCAAAGAAAGAGACTGAGCATAAATTTAGTTCTAGAAGGAACGTATCTACGTAATTGCATGAATTGAAATTTCGTCGAATCAAACGACATAATCTTAAGTACAACAATCTGCAAATTAAGAAAGTTGTACGTACCTATCGCTGTGACACGCTTCTAGTAAACACACCAGCCAAAATCACTCAATTGTTTCATGAGTTACCATGTGCTCTCGTAGCACAGAGAGTCCGTACCATGGAAAAGAGAAGTACACACAATGCATTGTGCTGAATACTACTCCCCACATTGAAAATGCAAATCGCCCAGCAATGAATAGTGAAACTCCCACTTAACTATCTGATGCACGATTTGTAGATACTGTATTCTACTTTAACAACTAGAAACTTCAGTTCTTTTTAAGTAGACTGTCGTTGGAGAAGTAAAAAATCGATCTCAGCTTAGGATGGAATAAATTAAGACGTGGTAATTGAGATAGGAAAAGTAGGTTAAGAAAGGGCAGGACAAGGTCGGTTAGGGTGGGGGTAGCTCAGGATAGGGTAGCTCGCAGGTTATCTAGTACATGGAATATTTTCACTTTACTTGAACGCTCGTTTTCACAGCGTCGCCTAAACTCAATTCATTGCTGTTAGGATTTACCTTAGAGTTTGCTTTCGCTACTATGTCTAAGGAATGCCGAGAGTTTTCTTTCCACGGCAAGACAGCATACAATCTAATATGGAACTACACAAGTATACATCAGCATGAATACATTTTTTCTCAATAAAAACTTCGAATATTATGTTCGTGTTCCTATTAAACAGTGTGACCTGTGGAACCAACACAAATCTCTTTTAGAATTCAATCTCAGCTTTCTCATTCTACCTCTTCTGATTTCTCATTAGTGATATTAATTTCATTTCCTCAAATTTATATTTTACATACCCTCGTATCAGCAAGAAGTAAACTAACAGCCAGCCTGAAACCTTGTAAAAAAGGTGCCTCAAAATCTGCACAATATCTATGATGAAAGCTAGCGAATGAAATAGAAACGTGGGAACGTTGCGCAAGGTTAAGAAACTGTTTAATGTCGAGGCTATCTAGTCATTGTGGAGCTGAGAATGATCCTACACAAGACCGTGTTTGTAAGATGGACCAAAAGTCTTACATTCATGGCGTTTCAAGATTTGATTATCCCAACTACTAAGGCAAAATATTTGGATTATATCACTAGTTAGTCTAAGAATTCCCAAATAATACAATTCCCAACTCAGTCGGGAGACAAGCACCATTAAGTATGGAATTAAGGGAACGGCAAACACGAGCATAATATTACGGGTGTGTGTGTGGGGGAGCTGTCTTCACACCCTCAGCATAGGAACAACAAGATCGATAGAAGTTAATGAATTAAGCTAAAAGTTCAAGAAGAAAGTAAAGAATATTTGGAGTTTAACTACCCCATGATCTTTTCGAAAAATATCAGGAAAACTTGAAAAATACCATGAATGAAATGCGTTTTAAATTCAATTTCATATAAAGTGTAGAAGTTTCATAAGAATCGGACTATTTTTGAAAAAAAACTTTTGCCGAATTTTGACTCGTTTATTTAAACAATTTTGTCATTTCCTCCGCTTTTTTTAGACGAAAAGGTAGCAGAAACAACAAAAATCTCCCTGATGAAATAAAGCCAATCAACAACTGTACGATCATCTAAATCCAATTGTTCACAGATCAGTCATAGGAAGTTCTAAGCACAAATAAAATTCACTAAGTTTCAAAATTTGTGGGATCGAAAGATGGCTTCCCTCACAAAAGCTTTTTCTCTTTGAGGGAATGAAAGTATTACACTTCCGTCTAAGAAAATATTTGGAACACTAAAATGTTAAAGCCAAAGCATTAAATTGCAAGGGGGAGTCATATTTTACACGATTCACATTAGTCAGAATCAAATTGTAATATTGCAAAACCGCAAATACGCCAATAGCGACAATGCACAATTCAATAAATTCTCAAGATCTTCTAAACTACTAACGAACACGTTTCTTTTATCTGAAAAATAAAGAAGAAAATCAGAAAATTACATCCAATAAAATGTGTTTCAAATTCAATTTTACAAATACTATGTTAGTTTCACAAAAATTGCACTATGAATAAAACACAATGCGTAAGGGTAGTTAAACTCCAGAAATGCCGGAAGTGATAGGCGCTCAAAAAAGATCAGCAGGGGACTCCCGAAAAAAGATGGTCCGTCACAAAACAAATACCTACTCTTCAGCTTGAGAACTCACATCCTCCTGAGAGTGTAAATTCCCATTAATACAATAGGTGTTCCCCTCTGATAGCCACTTACACAAAATCTGAGTCAATACAAAGCACACTCATGAAGTGTGTCGCATTAAAGGGCGCTCTTCTTCAACACGGGTAATAAAACTAGAGGTATAAAATGTAAGCCAGAGAAACTAAACGAAACGTCCTTAAAATAACTTCACAACATTGCAAATTCTTTGACCGTTTCAAATGTCAGGCCATGAGCTTGTTATTTAACCCTATTAAGTCTACCGGTCAGTAAACTGCAGTTGATGTTCAGAAAGGGAGATCAAGCGATCTACACGCAAAAATCATTAACCAAGTTCTTCTCGACTCAGGGTAATAAATAACCGTAAGTAAGCGCCTCACAAAGCTTCACGGTGACACTGCATTACGCTAGCGTGCATGAAGAGCCGACAATCTTCAAAGCAATTTGATGACGGGTTACTCGGCACACTAGGTTTGGTGTGCAGCAAGAAGGTCGCAGTAATTTCACGAGTTTGTCAACTTTCGCGTCAGACGTCACAATCGAGCGCGGCGCCTGCAAGATCAGGCCACCAGAAGATCAGTTACCTAACACAATCACTGCCCGTATCTTGTTTCCAGTCGATGTAAATCAAGTTAACGCGCCACACATTAAACCACTACAATTTTACGAAGCTTGGCAAATTTTTCAATAAAATTACGATTTATACGTTACAAGTTTGAGCCATATCATGATGAATCTTGACAGATTGAACGATTTTTTTTATCAAAATTGTTGAGTAAAACTTTGGAGAGTGTCGAAATGCAGCACTTGTTTCGACGAACACCTGAAAAATTGGTTACTCATGGACTTGCTGTCCAAATACAAACCTGTAACGCTTCACTTTCCTTATCTTCGAAATTACGGAAGATCAGAGTAGTCAGTCAGCTGACGTCTAACACTTTCATCATCATTGCCAATAATGAGCCACGAAGAGTTTCACCGAAACACAACTCTGTTTGCCTAGAATTATCAGTTGGCTGAGGTATTGTTTTGCAATTTAGATCCTTATACCTAGAGCTCACCTATGCTAACATTTAGTGGACGCAACCGAAGCACGGACGCAGCAGATCAAAGGCAAATTTAAGGAAAAAAAGCTTTCCGTCACAAGAAAAGAAAGGATTAATAAATATTTGTTACAAAAGTCCGGCAGCGTTAGGCGAATTGAAATGCTTCATTCAAACTTAAATGTGATAAATAAGTTTTCGCCAATGACAAATTCAATTTCAAACTTTTTCAGAACTGCTCTAACTCTCGTTATCAAATGACAGGCTCATAACCAGGGTGGAAACAGAGATAATTAATTACCTGCGGAATTATGTTAATGCACCTGACTAACGTTAACGTGTCAGACCCAGAGTGTCAAACTATATTTCTCATCGGTTTGAAATTAACAAGCTTTGCTTTGTGCGCTTGAACAAGTTTTAAGTCAGAAAAATTAGCATAAAATCAGTTGTATGTTCATGTTACTTCAGAATTTATTCATCTGCTGTTAAGTTTCCGCAGAATTCAGGTGCATCTTTGCCCTACACTACTAATATTGTCGACTATTAGATCCGAATTATATTAAAGTGTCTCACTCCCGACAGTGTGCATAATTGTAGCACATAAATCTTTCGTATCATAAGTTTGGAAAATAGGGAGACTCGAATTTGTCAGTCTGCTGGTATAACGTGAGGTTTATTTATTTAATGTTGATTAAAATGCGCATTGTAATGGATTTGTTGCGAGTGATACTGGTTCTCTTCCAAACAGGTCTCGTAAAGTCAATACAAATAACAAACATACATGGTGTACCACGAATTATAAAAAATGGATGACTGGAACATTCACGAGTCAGCGACACCAGTTGTAAACTTTTCGCACCACACCACACCGCTGCCGAACTACAACTGACGGGAGTGACGGTGACGGTGTAAACGTAAACCCATGGACCATCCGATGGATGGTCGTGGTGTAAACTGTGAGTTCGTGAGAGTGACTGCACCACAGATTTCTGTGGACTGCACCATGGACTGCACCAGTCTACGCTCCTGGCTCCCCACGACCCTCATGCGCCTACCCTAAACCAGCACTTGACTTACCCTAAAATACACTGCCACGTTATGAGAGCGGGAATTTTTCAGCTTGTAACTTTTCTATACGTTTCGAAATTGCTTACATCCAATAGGAGCCTGTTATAAATCTTAAGCACTTAGTATTTTACGCAAAAATTTCATATCAGAGGCCTGCTCACCGACTTACGAGTGATGGTCCCCTCAAGAATTAATATTTTTAAAATGAATTACTAACAATGTTACGGACCTTTCATGTTACCAAGTGGCAGTGAAACATTTCAAGCTTCAATGGCACAGTGGCTGACCCTTTAACAAAGCCATAGGAAAGAGGGAAAGAAGCTGACATAATTTTTTTTGCTTTGTTTTTTGAGTGAAATGCTCTGAACGTGATGGGACACATCTCTGATCTAAAGGGAAGAAAAAATATTATTTACCCGCAGATAGTCGTTTCTCGATTTATATTTAAAAAAAAGGCCTTCACACCTGATGCTTTAGTTAAGGAGTTTATTAAAATCAAGTCAAGGTTGCAAAAAGTACGTCGAAGTTTTAGCGCATAAAAAAATAGGAAAACTGAGCAAAATCATGCAATCTATCCAAAATCCCAAAACACTATTGCGTCAATTCGCAACAAGTAGTGAAATACGACATAATATACTTTTAGTGTTACAAAAACAGAACAAAACGACAACTACGGCTGAGAATTTTAGTTTTCCTTTGTTCAAGCTTGGCAATTTTTACACTGCACACCGAAAAAATCAATGGAGTATTTCAATCAGGATGTTTGATTGCGTCTTACTATGATATGGTTTCGGACGGTTCTAACAGATTTAAAGTGTAGTCACGAATGATCATAAGCTTAGAAGTAAAATTTATCTTATTGTCTGCAGTCTACATAAATTGCTTCATACATATGACCTCACAAAGTAAGCAAATAAACTTTTGAATAATAAAAATTGTAAGCAGCATAAAGAGTCTAATAAAGTTGGTCCTAGTGCTTATTTTTCAGTGAAAATAATCACCAAATAAAATATAATTAACATTCAAATCACATGCATTATAAAAAAACTAACCAAAATATTGTGTATATTTTTGCTAGATTGTTTCTTTTATATATCAGTTTTTCTAAGATCTCATAATGTAATCTAGCTCAAATTTATCATGTATGCTGATTGGAAAAAAGATGAAGATGAAATAGTACTTTTCCAATGAAGTTGAATAAAATAGCTTACAAGAACTAATTTTTTAAAGTGCTTCAATAACATAACAGCCAGGCCTATAGTAAAGGAATTGATGAAACCTTCTTTGATATTGGTGTATCAGTTCAACGATATCAGGACAAAAACTTCCGTAGAAAGAAATCCGAATACATGTAATCAGACATGTGTCTATAAATGAAGAAGCCGTTGCGTATATGCTCTTCCTGATGTGGGTATCGGTGATTCGCAACGGAGTAGTCGAAACTTGTTATTGAATAAATTCACATTGGGACATCTTAAGATTACTGAACACATGAAATGACTAGATAAGAATTGGGGGATAACTAACGTAGAGCACTACATGTACCCTCTCCCTAGAGAGAAGTTAGTTCGAACGATATATTTTGCGTATGTTCAGATGGTGAGTCATGACATGTTGGGAGCCGTGCGTTGGGGCAGAACCTTGTTGTAGGCGTTGGTGCCGAGCATTGCTGTAAGGCGTTTTGGCGGCTCGGTTGTGCATTTTCGTGCTTGGTTATACGTCTTTGAAGTGATAGGAACACCGCGGTGAGGAACACCTAGCAGAAATTACGACGAAGGTTGCTTCGTTGGTTGAAGTTGGAGAGCAGCGACCGGGGTCACCAAATGTAAGAGCAGGCAATGTAGAAGCTTCGGCCCGTTGATGAAACTGCTAACGAGCAGCGGCTGTTGTTACACTGGGGTCACCATTTGTAGAGCTGTTGTTTCTACTTCGGCCGTACAGTTCCATTGCGGCAAGTGAATTAGCGGTCTTATACATGCTTCTGATGTAGGTCTCGGTGATACGCAGCGGAGAAGTTGGAACCCCTGCTTAAATAAATTAACATTGGGACATCTTAAGATTGCTGAACATATAAAATGAATGGACAATAATTGAGGGGTAACTAAGGTAGAGCACTTCATGTGTAAAGATGCCGATTGACTGCTCCTAAATTTCAAATTGACTTTTCGTATGCATGTATGCGACAGCACTTAATGATCGGTGCGCAGTAAGCAAAGATAAGACATTTGCTAAACATACTTCCAAATGCAAGGCTATCATGTCACATTGTATGGACATAACGAATTTCCGATAAATGAAGAATGTAAATGAAACATTATATCACGCCTCGAACCGCACGAGCGTATGCAAGCAACAAAAAGAAAAATTTATGCTGAAATACATTTATATATATTAACGTAGTTTCGGTATAATATTGTACTTTAGATTAGGCTATTCATGGGAAAACTTTGAGAGTAATACAAGCCTAAGCGCACACGTACAGCACAAATGTCACTCAGCCAACTGAAATTGAAAATACTTAATTGTTATATAAATAATATCTATCCCATGCCCAGAAATAGACAAACATTAGCAACAAGATTTAAACTTCTGAGTAACGTCTGTGCAAAACAACTACTTCCCGTTTTGTCCAGCCGAAAGTTTGCATTAGTCTTATTTTATTTATGTAGGAAATGTTACGAATTTCTGGTGTGGTAAAATATTTTCTCCGAGTTCGTTCTTTGCCATACCAGTTGATGCGTAAGAGAGAGAGAGAAGATAGTTCCAAATGTCCACCTCTCAGTTTTTGACGCTTAATTATTTAAATTTCCCCATTTTACTTACAACATTAATCCCTGATTTCGCAAGTTTTGAAGCGCGTATTCAAATTTAAGTGCACACTAACATGAGCGATTTCATTAATTTGTCATTGGTATTATATTATTGCAATTTTTTTATTACCTGTATTTACATGCATTACCAAACTTAAATTAACGTAACGAATAGAATGCATTCTCTACGTTTTACCCTCAATCCTTTGTTTCGACAATTGATATGGGTATTACGATACTTACGTGTGTTAATCAACTAAGGATCTTTATGTTCAAACATTTTAAAAACCGATGATGTTATTTCCATCATCTTTATTGGAAATAAACTGTTTTTCTTGCATTAAGTAGCCTCCTACACGCAGAATAAGGTTAGGTAATTCCCGGTTATAGGGAAATTCTCCTAATAACCGAGAGAATTTAGGTCGCCAATCTACGAAAATATTTTCTGCATTTGAAACTTTTGAGTACTTGCTTCTATTTTCAATGCTGCCATAATTTTCGGAATGGAAACTTATAGCTTGGTTTAAATTATTAAAATATGCATGAAACAATGTGCACAAATAGTTTGTTAATTAATGTTTCTTGAATTCGAAGTGTCTCCATGGGTGCGTTGTGAAAGTTATGAAGAAAATATTACTCTAAGAACATGACGGGGAGAGGCTCCTGAATCGAGCGGCAATTATTGTGGCGGTCGCTGCACTGTCATAAGAAAATAGTGATGGTGACGAAAAAAACGGATAGATGTAATATGCAATTATTCACTTTACGCACCCTCCCACGCATATATTTCAAGCCGACTAAATTTGTGACAAATTTCTAACGCTAAATGCTAATTTGCATGAAGGCTGGAATTTTGCCTCGCTGCTACAAAATTAAAAATTCCTTTACTGCATCATTCCCGAAGTTCTTGTCGCCCGAATAGATGCAGAAAATTAACTCTCTCAGTTCATCTACAGCCGTCATCTACAGTTTAAAAATCCAAAATTATTTAAATGCTGCTCAAGAACATCCTTAGTAGCAGTTTTCAATTCAGTGAAGAAATGACTAATCTCAATTTACTCTGAATTATTCAAAACCCATTCCAGTACCGCCTATATTGATCACTCACAACAGTGTTATCACTCACAACAGATCTTTCCCACCACTTTATTTTCGGTGCATTTATGGTTTAGGAAGATCATGAACTGGTGGCAGTATCGACCTTGTATTAGTTTAATGGCGTCTTTTTAGAAGTAGGAAATGTATCGATGTTGTTGATCATAAGCTTGTTCGACGTCTGGAACTGTTTATGTAAAAGCTGAATTTCTGCCTATATACATATGTGCTCAGACTGGCGCTCTGAACGAGGGAAACAAGGTATCTTGAGTTAGAAAACGATAAAGTTTCTCATTTTATTTGTAACAAATTCATGTGAAAAAATGACCAAGGAATTAGGGGGTGATGGCCAAATAGGAAATATTAGAATAGCCGTGACAAGTTGTATGAATTGCTGAAACTATTGTGTTGTACGTATAAAAATAACCATGATTAACAGTGTATAAACATAAATAAGTGTTAATACTTGTTGTAGCATTCGAATGGGCTCAAAATTAAATTGTCACAATTGTTCAGCAGAAATTAGAAATCATTATACAGAAACAAGTCCGCTGCTACCTACGTTATTTTAGGTAATTACTTTGCAGTTTTGCAATAGGGGTTCTGGCGTGGGAAGGTAAGACGTTAAATTTAATAAATGTTTAATTATTTCCACTCACAATATTATTTAACAATTGAAATCGTTGCTTAAATTCAATTATGAAATTTGCTGTTCTGTTTCAGTTTTTTTTTACCACAATGATCACGAAATTACTCACAGTTAAAAGATTGTTGCTGGATTTTTCGCTTGTAAAAATTAAGTAACCCCTGTAAAGGCATGCAGTGATGTTAAAATAAATTGCAGCAATAAAAGCATGCCCTTCCATTCAAGAATAGTGATCTTCCAATGAGCATTTATTACAATTAAATTAATATGTGTTATATGACAGTGTTTTTTTCTCAAACGTCGTAAATTAAATGCAGCGACGTCATCATCATGATATTATATCGATCTGGAAATTATATTAAACGACGAAATCGACATGGGAATTCCTCTTTCTAACGATCAAAAAATTACCTGGCTAACAATACGGGTCTCTAACCCTTGGTCTCTATAAAGGGGTTTTTTAAAAAATGCTTTCCTAACTCTTGAATGCTATAAAATAGAAAATAGTGAACTGATTTTAATACGCTGAGTTCCATTGGCTGCAGAAATTAATTCTCAATCACATCCTTGTAAAACTTTTTCAAACTAAGAAAAGGTTTTGTATTCAAAACTCAATATTAAAAAAATAATCAAAACAGTCATGTTCAGTAAGTTGTTGTAACTCAATTTTATAGAAATGAAAGTTCAAATCTTTTCGAATGATTCTAGAAGTGGTTGCACAGGACGTATTCAAATTGTTTCTGCGGCACAAAAATCTTTGATTTTCTTGAATTATATTGGAAATCAAATTAAAATTTTCGGATATTCATGTAAATCTTCTTCTTCCGCTGTTAGTTTTGTTCAAATTGATCATAGTTCCTTCATTTTTAAATGAACGCACATTAGAATAGTTGGAGATGATCTGCCAGAAAAGCTTCTGAAAATAACTGAGACACTTGTATGCAGCTTCGTTTTTAAAATTTAAATAAAAATTTGCTACTCCTTTGTTAGTTGCATTTAAGGGGATGGGATTAATTTTCATGAAAACAGAGCAGATTGCTGTGTATTTCACATGATAACTGTATCTTATTTACAGCTAAGGATGTGATATGAAATGAATTTCTGCATCCAATGAAACCAAGTATATTAAAATCGATATCCTATTTTCAATTTTATCACTATTCAAAAGTGGGGTTAACATTTTTTTGAAATACCCTGTACAACCGGGGTGAGGACTTTCCTGCACCCGATTACTGTGGTAGAAAATAAATTTTAATTTTCAAATGTAGAGAATTTGTCGTTGTTTAATAAACGAATGTACACTAAGACCATTTATGTTTCAATTGATTGCTTATGGGTTTAGCTAAAAAATTTTTTTTTTTAAATCAGTCAAGTTTCTTATAATGGAGTCTGTAGTGTATGTGCTAAAAACGACTCATAACTCATACATTAAAACATGATATTGTGCTTTTCGTATATAGCACAAAATGAAAAATTAGCCAAAAAGCAAAAAAAATTGTTGTGATTTAAAATATTAAGAGGACGTCTATTTAAGGAGTGTCCAAGCAAGTAATTTTTTATATTTCCATAAATAAATCAAGCAGTGGAGGTTTAATCCTTCTTCTAATAAATAAGACAAAAGATTAAAACTTAGAGGTATTAAAGTCCCTAACAATTACCAGCGGTTTTCCCTGAAAATTTAGGAATCACCGAAGTTTGATGCGATCCGCCCGCGTGTGTGCCTTTCAGCCATATTTACTTGTATTTCGAAGGTCGGCCAGTGAACCTTCCAAGCACAATGACTGATCAAATGGATGTAAGTATAAGTCTTATTAAGTTGATTCTTTTAGAATTGCGCATAGCCTCGCTAAGTGCAATTTTTGTGGGTATTTTGTATTCATTTCTTCATCATTCCTGAAATATCGTATTTGGCGCCAGCCACGTGATCGCACCTCGCGCTGCGCAATGGACGCGGCTGTGCACGGTGCGACGCCGGTGGTTTGTTTAACTTCCGTCTGTTATATTTACTCTGTTCAATTAATCATTTCATTTACTATTACTTTCGTGGAAAATTATGCATTTCTTTGACTATAATGATTTTATTCTAATTCTGTCGGAGCGAAACTGCGTCTTTGTACTCCCCATCTCCATGATTCACCTCGAGTTCTTTTTCGTATGAATGTTGGCTCCTAACAATTGTGATTATCATTACTAGTTTCATATTCTGAGTGTAACTTGATGTTTATTCAGTCTTATGTTTTTTTATTTGGGCCTGTAGTGTAAGAGTCAGGTATCGATGTCATTCACGTGATGAGGTGCACATGTCCTAATTACGTCTGCCGGGACGCTGAAGGGAATCGCCTTTCCTACGTATAGACGCTGGGCTTGAAAGATAGTTTATTTTCGTGGGAATTAAGTATTCGTTTATTCATCATTCCTGAAATATCGTATTTGGCGCCAGCCACGTGTAGTTTAGACTGTTAAAGTTACTGCTTTTAATTTTGTTGAAGTATTTCATTTTTGATCAATTTCTGTAATGGATATATGAGAAATACCATCTAATAATCCAAATGAGGCTGTACCTGATATCTTTCATGATCAGATATCACATGTCATTGCTAAGGTTCTTTGTTTACATGTATTTGTCATAAATAACCTATGCCAATGGTTGAAAGGCGAGGGAAAAAATTGTTTCAGAATTCAATTCTATGATTGGATATAAATTGTACTAATAGATCACATAATTTAGCAGTCTACTGTTGAAATAGTTCATCTATAGTGGATTATTTTTGTTTGTGAAAAAGTCATGAATCTGTTGCAGAGAGTTTGAAATTATATCAAGTATAATTGAGCAGTCTCAAATCTTCTGTTCTAAGTTCTGTTATTTTATATAAAGTTATAGGCATGGAAATGATTGTATTAATTAATGACCAAACTATGGTTAAGTTAACATGTTTGATCAGCTTTGAAAGTAAAGCTGATAATCAAAATTAGTTAAAGTTATAGACCTTGCTTGTCAAGCAGCATATCGAGTGTCAAGCTTCAAACACAGTGCAACTTCGTTTTTAATTCAGTAAATTAATAACTAATTCAAATTTGAAAAAGCCTTGCAACGTATAAATGGTGACTTTCAATTTAATAGAATTAGTAGGGGATTTAAAATGTAAGGGTAGTGTATTCTAAATGTTATCTTTTATATTTTGGAGTAAATTGTTTTGGCAGTATGATTAAAAATATGTCTGAGGTTAAGAGACTTGAACTCACTTGTTATCTAAGTATAGAACATAATCATGGGTGGTTCTAGTTGACTTGCAATACTTTTTCTTATTAATGTAACATTTATTTTTTATTTTCCATCTCCATTGCAAAGAACATAGTCACCAGTAGATTTGATGAATGAGCTTTCAACATTCATATTGTAAATGGTGTTAATGAAGCGTATAAGTTCAAATTGGATGTAAAAATTTGAAGAAATTGTCTAAATGTATGAAGAGTGCTTCGTGATGCTTATAAGGATGAGGTGCAGCTGGGTGCATGTCTTTTATAAAGATAAATCTCTTCAATCTTTTGAAATCATACTTTCTGTTGAAGTAGAAGAGAATTCAATTTCATTAATAGGTTTAGTGTTTTTCTCAGCAAATTAAGTGGGCCAAATGGATTTACCTGAAACACCAAACTAGCATACTATGCAATGTGTTGAACTTTTTGAATAAATATAAGTACAGGGGGATTTTTAAGTATAGAGCATAAAAGAATATTGAATAATTTCTGTATTGATGAAAAAACATTATAAATAAGTACAAATGAAATCCTGAAAAATGCTAGTTTTATTTGAATTAATTCTTGATTATACTATTTATGTACCACCTTCTTGAGTGCAGGCATAGTAGTCTTGATTAGGCTGGTTGTTCATTGTGGTGCTGGGGACATCAGATCCAATTTTCTTTATTTAATTTTCATTTGATGCCTTGAGCTATTGTAGATTTGTTGTTTTTTTTTACTGTAAACTCTCATCAAGATATTCCCAAAGGAAAAAATTCTCTCTTGGTTGAAGCAAGCATTTGTTACAAAGATGAATTGTTCTTTTGTCTGGCTTGTCATTTTTTGGGTGATGCTAAAATTTTTTTTTGAATGTGGCTTTTATGTCACACTCAGTATCTCTGTTACAAACCTATCCAATAAAACTTAACAGTCTGCAGAATTTCACAAATACTTGATTTTTGAAATCTGTTCATTAAAATAGAAGTTAACATTCTTTCAAGCCCCATAGTTGAAAATTATCCTGCGTTTGTAGGAAGTCATGAACCAGTTGATTAAAATATTTTGTCCGTAATATTTTGTCCGTTTAGCTTAAATATTGGGTTGAAATAAAGAGAACTGTCAATCCCAAAAGGGACAAAATTTTGATGTATTATGCAAATTGAAGTAGAGGTGATACCTAAGTTCATGCTCTGAGTATTAGACCTCTGCTGGAAGCCTTTGGGGAGAAAGAGATAAGCAAAAGTGGTGGATGAATGATCTAATTGACGTAATATTTCTTCTATTGGTTTGATGTAAGCATCGCTTTTCTCATTTTTTGTAAAATACCAATATAGCAACTTTTAAATATGTCCGTATAAATATGAAATTTTGGCAAATCTCATTTCAGGAAATGCTGTTTTTTTAATTGAAGTTCAACAGATTTTGATATATAAAATTGTGATGGAATATCTTGCAATAATAGAATGTCTCTTATTTTAAATTTTGCATTATAATAATGTACTGGCATTCAATACGTAATGCTAAATCCCATGATGGTTGATTTTTGCCTTGACCATAAAACTAGGAAGTGTAGCACCTTGTGTATTTAGTTTCTTTTCTCCTGTGGTAAAAACAAAAAGTGTTTAAGACTTAACCATGCAATTTTCAAAACAGATGTACATTTCAATTTTATATGCTGTAGGTCACATGAAAATGTTTTTTTGGGGTAAACAATCCCATTGATGATGAAATGGATTTCTAAATGTGTCAATTTTTATTGTTGGGAAATGATTGGTTGAATGCATGGATAAAACTTTAGGTGAGCGTCCCTCTTTTGGACCTTTTTTTTATTATTGAACCTAGAGCAATGAAATTTGGTATACTGTTAGGAAAATCTTCACCTCCAACAGTGTTGGAGCTACAGTGATTATTTTGGTATCATTGGATGCGGAGAGACAAGGGCTTTTATGGATACTATAACACATTCCCCA
>JACJUY010002602.1:0-14074 GCA_014220935.1 Platorchestia sp. MABIK | reverse complement strand
TCCCTATTTCTCAAATTTTCTTCAAATCCTGGATACCTATGGGGGACGCTTGCCTTAAGTGTTCATCGAATTTCATAACGTGACTCTGAGCAGCTTTTATTCATTCCCATGTTTTCTCAAATTGCTCACAACATGCATCTTTGATGCATAGGATTGCTTTTGGTATGCACACGGCAGTGCCATCTAACTTCTCTCAAGCAACCAGTGTAATCAAAGTCATTGTTCAGGTGGTATGCTAGAATTCAATTTCATTTTGTAAGCTGAGTAACAGTAAATCAAGAGAAGGATTTGGGAAGGGGGAGCGTTGTTGGTCTTTTCTTGGTATACCTAGTGTCTGTGTACCCTGATGATTACATTAGCTATGGGCTTCAAGATCAGCAACACTTCTGAGTTCTTACAACAGTCTTTTGTGTTTCTATCTTCCATTCTTTCCCCTCAGGGGGATACAAATATTGTATCTATAGGAATTAGCACTCCCAGGGGGACAATGTGAGGGCCTGAGCTGAGAGTTAGGTAGGCCTTCTTTTTGTTGGAGTAAAATGCTTTCGTTATGTTAAGAACCATCATTTTTTGGTTCACTGCTGTCCTGTTTTTTCAGCACCTACTACTTTCTTCTTCAACTTTGATCTTGGTTTCATAAACTTCTTTCTTATCTTACTGTTTCTATGCTCTTTCTGCATAGATTCCGCGTTCCCTTAACTCCATACTAAATGGTGCCTTCTTCCTTCCTCTCTTTGGATCGCCTTTGTTGCGGATAGGGAGGCTTAAACTGACTAATAATCTAATCTTCCATTATTTACTTGTCTTTCTTGCTCCTGATTGAGGCTGACATGTTTCACAATAGAATTTCTGCTTTTGGTGTCTTTATTCTCATTTCATGGAGATGGTTTCATTTGCAGTAGCCAGTGTAATAAACTGTGATAAAGAAAGTGTCAAAACTTCATTCCTGTGGTGCTCATAAGAAAAAAAAATCGACAAACCCTAGTGCACTTGTCAAACCCCAAAACAAAATCTGTGATGATGAAACTCATCTTGATAATTATAATCCCCTTTTTTGCTATGTTGTTCTGTCAGTAGTTTTAAACTGAATTTAATAGGCAAAGTTTAGTGTAATTGTGTTCTATCAGTACGATGTAACTATTGTATCTATGGGCATGAGCACTACCAGGAGGAAATTTGATGTCTAAAGCTGAGGATTAGGTAGGCCTTCATTTTGTTTAAACACAATGGATTTGTTTTTGATAATGGACCATCTTTTTTTGGTGTTTCTGTCTCATTTATCAGTGGATATTACTCTCCCTCTCACTTATGAACTTCCTTCCTAACTTACTGTTTTTAAGTGCATAGGGTCTGCAAGAACCCACTTTGTGCTGCTCAGATTTCCCATTCACGTAACACCATAACTAATGGTGCCTTCATCCTTCCTCTCTTGGGAACACCTTTATTGTGGTTTGTGAGGCAAAAATTCATGATTTGAACTGTGCACCTATGGTTTTTGTTTGGAGTGACTCTGCTGTCATTGCTGGCAACTCCATGCTTGTGTTTCTATACAAATAATTCAGGGGATGAGCAGCATGGCATTGTGCGTGCCTTGAATGTGTTGAGTCATCAGAGTTATTGAGTTATGAGTGAGAAGGTTTAGCTTAGGTCGGCTTGCTATAGCAGACAAATCGCTAACAGCTATGTGGCATTTAAAGTTGCAGTTCTTTTTATGCAAGGGTTTATGCATTGGTCAATTTTTTCCAATTTTATCTTGGTTAATGGCTTGTGATCTTCAGCATTATTTTGATATTCAGCATATTCAATGCATTATTTTGAAATTTAAAATTTTGAGCAAAATTTATCTCTATAAAATCATACAGTGGTAACATTAAAACATCAGTATGATTATTAGTTATTTTACCAATTGCACTAGTTATTTTATGTCAGTGTGGTCAGGAAATGTTATGTTTAATTAGTACAGAATTGGGAGCTTGATGGAATTTTCTATTTTGTTGTAAAAACTTGTAACACTTTTATTAACGTGTAATTAGTGCAGAATTGATAACTTGATGAATTTTCTGCTTCATGGTCTTCTTTTTATTTGCAGGTTGTTGTGCAGAAAATGGAAAGCATCAGCAAGGATGTCATTTGCCAGGATGGCAAAGATAAGCCCATTGAGAAAATGCCTCTTGAGCAAATGACAAGCAAAGACTATTACTTTGATTCTTATGCTCACTTCGGCATCCATGAGGTCAGTCTCATTTTTCCATGTTTTTTTTATGTTTTAGCTTGTGAATAAAAGTCCAATTTAGCTTTTGATATCAAGAGAAATTTACGTTTTTTTAGCTTGAGAATCTATCATCCTTGAGGTATTAGCCAACATTACTTCATTACTCGCATGATGCAGTAATATTAGTTTCTTTTTGGGCATGTTTGATACAAGAAAATTCCCTAGAAGCAAACTTATGTACTCTTACATCACGGAGTTTTCATGTGCTCAGAGTAATGCAATTATTGAATCTCTGGAAATAAGTACTCTCAGCGGAAAAACGTAAGTCTTTGAGTCGAAAGTTTGGCAGCCATTTTGTTTCTTGAAATGAGTTTCTTTGTCATGGACCACTACATAGGCATGAGATAGGCCATAGATTTAGGTTAATTAGATTCGTCTTTCTGATGATAAGGTGGATGGTGCCCTCAGAGGATATATGTTCTGTTTGGTTACCTCAGTTATCAATAGGCATTCAGGATTTCTATCTTTCATGCCTATTTTGCTTCTTACAGTTGTCATGCCATCTTTGCAATCTCTTCTATGATTTTTCTTTCTGTTCCATCGTAACATGCTGTTTTTACGTGAAGGGTATTACCTGCGGAGGAACATGTGTTGTGCATATACTCCATGCATTCTCTGGTTCACATAAATGGCCTCTTTTTGTTCTTCAATGAAATTATCCCTGCCCTAGAAATGGATTCAAACTAAATAAAAACCTTGTAATGGAGCATATTTTACAGTTCGCTGCTGCCAGTTTTTCAGCATCTAATGTTTGCTTTCACCTGTATTCAATTTCATGTACATCTTTTGGTCTTGTTTTTTCTAAGTACAGGGAAAATTGTGTGCATAGATTCCCCATTCCCTTGATTCCATACTAAATGTTGCCCTCCTCTTTGTGCTCTTTGGAACTCACTTTATGTGTTAGGGAATGATTGAATCAAAACTTCCAACTCTCAATCTTCTGGTGCTAATTATTCTCCCTTTTGATGTTCAGGAGATGCTGAAGGATGAAGTGCGCACCCTCACCTACCGCAACGCCATGTTCCACAACAGACACCTCTTCAAGGACAAGGTACAGTGACTGCACAACTGTCTTTGTTTTCCAATGGGATGGTTGATGATTATATTTGATTAATTGTGTTTCCTGGCTGTCACTGTCTCATCCCATTTGCTAATATTCTATAATAGTAGATATTTATCTATAAATATTTAGTAAGTTTTGAATTGATATGTTCTGTTTTTTACTATAGATGTATGAATACAAAACTGGTTCTTCCAGAAAATATTTTCATAATTTCTCTACAGTGAGGTACTTGACTCTAGAGTGAATTGGTGGTAAAAGCATCGCATGTGATGGAACTATACAGAGGATCATTAAAATTTTCTTAGTGAAAAATTTTGTATGCAACTGTGAATAGGGCATTTAGGTGTCAGTGGTTGTCTTTCTATTGTTTTTTGAGTTTTAGTGATGTTAACCAACTGCCTTCTAACGATTAAAGATAAGATGGTGTTAGCACTTCAACCTGAATGCAAAGGTGATAACTTTTCTTCCTAATGGTCTTCTTTCATGGATGTTTCAAAAAAGATTTTGTACAACAAATATACAAAGGACAGGCTTATCTTTCACATTTTGTAAGAGATAGATAAATTGGTTGTGTTAGCATTGGGAGTTATTCTAATTTTCTGTGATTAGGTAATAACCTGATGGTATGGTGCATCTGTAAAACGTTCATCAGAAGTTACATGGATCAATGCCATAGAAAGAGGCTTGTATTGTGCCTAGGAATAATGAAAACTTGCATGAATTGTACATCCCATCAAAGCTACTTTCATGTGCGATATTAACCCTTGAAAATTACTTGGGCTTGAATAGTTAAATTTCCCCAGTTAAGATGCAACTCCGCTGCTCTGCTAAGAGAAGTAAAGACAAATGGATAGAAATTTTCAAGCTCTTGTTGATGGAGAAATTAATCAAAATCTTGGGAATTTTGAAAAAAATGTGTTCCAACATGATTCACAATATATGAAAAAAAATTTCAAATATCAGATTACGCCTTGGTGCACTTATGTCCTCTCATTTAGTCTTTGCTTTACACATAAATTAATTTTGGTGTAAACTAACAGTGTTTAGCTTTTTTGCTAATGTTATTGGCCATGGTGATCGATACTCCGCTCGATACAGAAACATTTAATCTGGAGGCAGCTAATTCGGAAATGTGTTCATCTGTTGTGTAAGAAAAATTTAGGCAGCCCTGGTGTGTGTGCAGGTGGTGCTTGATGTGGGCTGTGGCACGGGCATCCTCTCCATGTTCGCGGCTAAGGCTGGAGCTGCCAAAGTCTATGGAATTGAAATGTCAAACATTGTTGAGCACGCCAAAAAAATTGTTGCCAACAATAACTTGGCTAATGGTAAGGTCATACTTTTTAGTTCTAAATTTTTTTTTTCCTAAACTTTATCTGTGCTTTTTTCTACAGCACATTACTTTTTTCTTCAACACCTTTTACGTTTTTGTTTTCCGTTAAAAACTTCCATCAATAATGCATACTGTAATTATGCATAGGTGAGTGGGGAACATTCGTACTTAGATTCCTAGCTCCCATAATTCCATGCAAAATGGTCCCTCTATCTTCCCTAATGGGAACACTTTTGTAGTGTCGAGGTCAACCCAGCGATTTTTTAATTTTTGTCTGATTCGTCTGAAATTTGGCCAGTATATGTACGTTTGAAAATAACACACATTTTACTCATGTAACATTTTCGATTTAGGCCTTAGTTTAAAAAAAATCTGAAATATTAGTCATTTAGTTAATTTTTATGATAATTTCGAAAGAATAGAAGTCATTGAGCTTTTGTGCTAGAACAAATTCAAAGACAGTTTTGAAATCCTCGTAACATTACGAACAAACTGACATTTCCAGAATTCTCTTTGATGTTTTGTCTTTTTTTAATATGGGGTCAAAAATTCATGTTTTTTGGTCCCCTTACACCACCCTTTGGGGGGGGGGATCTAATGCCCGTAGCCCCATAAAATTTTAGGGCACAATAGCCCATCACTTAAGGATGCTTTTTCAACGATGAAACAAAAATGGCCCCTTGGGCCTGAAAGCCACTATGTCGACCTCCTCAACTGATCTAATCTCTGACCAAGCTGACTTAAGAACATGTCAAATGAAGAAACATAAAAGGCTTAAGATTTTTGCTGTCAATCAAGAAGGCATCATTGAGAGAGACTGTGGGAGGGATCGTTATTGCACTTCAAGTATTTCAATTAACTTGAGTTGAGGTTGAGGAAGCAAGACCTTAACCCTAGAACGTTAACCTGGGGTGATTTTCTTCCTAGTGAATTTGGGAATGATGCAATTCATTTACGAGGGTTACCATTCTAGGGTTAAGGAAAGTTGCATCAGAAATTAGCGTAATCGAAGTCTACTTTTCAGCTTTTAGACATATCCGTGTAGTTTTGTGATGTTTTCATGGTGGAACTTGTATAAATGCGCGGTGTCTTGAGGAGCTACCAGCTTCTCTCATCATTTGTGCGCCTATATTTTTTCACATTTCTTGGCAAAAAATGTGCGTTGATGGCAAAACAAAGCGCAGATACTTTTTGAGATTTGTGTTCGGAAATGTGGAAATGTTTTGGAATGCATGTTCGATGTCAACCAATTCATGAAAAACGAGTTGATATACTAGAGTAATAATGACCACATTTTTAACTTCTAATTCAGGAGCGATTTGTGGATATCATTTTTGCTTCATTCCAGTTGTGGAGATCATCCAAGGGAAGGTGGAGGAAGTGAGTCTGCCTGTAGAGAAGGTCGACATCATCATCAGTGAGTGGATGGGCTACTGCCTCTTCTATGAAAGCATGCTGGACACTGTGCTCTTCGCCAGGGATAAGTGGCTTGCCCCCAACGGCATCCTCTTCCCTGATCGTGCCACTCTATACGTCTCTGCTATCGAGGTGCGTTTTTAACATTACACGTATGACTTCAACAGTTTTAACATTTATGCGAGGTAGAGGTTTTTCTACGAGACATGCAAAGCTTCGAAGGATGTTGAAAAATCTCGCCTTCGAATTCCTCTGTTTTAGGTCCAAATTTGCAATGCAATTAAAATGAGGTTTTGTTGTTTTTGCACCTGTTCTTGAGCTCGTCATTACACGATTGATTAACGCACTAACCCATCTCCTTACATAGGTCTTCTGTTTCATTAAAAAAATGGTGGTATATGTGTTTGAACTCCAGGATCCTTGGTTGTACCGAGGTTCCTGACCCGTGTGCAACCGTCTCTTACTGGCTTGTCGGCACCGTGCCCTCGTTTTAAACTAACGGATTTGACGTTTCCTTGGATGCAATTGCGTGTAGCCCATTCAGCAACGCGAGAGTAATCAGATTTTGTTCTGTAGGACAACTTGTCTTTTATTTTCTTATCTCCTGGTTATTAGAGGTAGCCACTGTGCTGCATCTGAATTTCACGCACAGCTTTCAACCGTGTCACTCATAATGTCTTTATCGTCTGATAAGTACAATTACAGCTTCGAAACTTTACGGGCAGTCCTATTAAAGATCACCGTGCAGGTAGCAATATACTAATGGGAACTCGCGATCCCATAATTAGATGTTGAATTTTCATATTTTTGAGCGATAACTTTGAGTAATTTTGGGCGTGGTTCCAGGATCGGCAGTACAAGGATGACAAAATCAACTGGTGGGACAGCGTGTACGGGTTTGACATGTCGTGCATCAGACAAGTAGCCATGACGGAGCCGCTTGTCGATGTGGTGGAGGCTAAGCAGGTCGTCACCAATTCATGCCTCATCAAAGAAGTCGATCTCTACACAGTCAAAAAAGAAGACTTGGCCTTCAAATCTCCCTTCCATCTCCAGGTGCATATTTTTATCTCTTTGTGAACGGTTTTGATTAAGTGTGACATTTGATTCATGAGTTATTTCAGTTATTTTTTCATTACTGAGCCTAAAAGTTCTGGGCTACTGGCTTATGGTGATGAAATAGCATCATCCAATTTATTTACATGTGATCAGGTATGAAATTTTTTTTGGTCTTCATATTCACTTATATTGTTGCCAGGTGCGCCGCAATGACTACGTGCACGCTCTCATCACGTATTTCAACATCGAGTTCACGAAATGCCACAAGCGCACGGGCTTCTCGACAGCTCCTGAGGCGCGCTACACCCACTGGAAACAAACAGTCTTCTACTTGGACGATTACATCACTGCCAAAAATGCAGAGGAAATCACGGGCACTTTCACCATGAAACCTAATGAAAGGAATAACAGGGATTTGGACTTCCACGTTAGCGTCGAATTCGAGGGCGAGTTGTCGTCTTGTAAAGAGAGTCACAACTACAAGATGCGCTAATTCTCCTTTACAGCTCTCTTATGTATCAAGGTGAGGATTCTCTTGAGTGTCGTTCGAAGTTTGATGCTGAGCTAGCGACGAGTATTGATGACATTCTGTAACTTTTTTTCTACTTCTATTCTGAGCATATTTCTCAGAAATAACCTGTATACTTTTTTTCTCGGCAATATGAGGAAACGGGTTTAACTCTTGGAATTAAAAGTATGAACGTATCCATTTAATGGCTGTTCTGTTACTTATAAAGCACTGATAATTTTGGCGACAGCCGTCTTAAGATATTTATTCCGAATGGCGTGTCACTCTTGCACAATCAGGGCAATTGAGAAACCTACGGTTCAGTTGAAGTTCTGTTTGCGCTCTCAAGTCCTGTACTTCTCGATTGAATTCTGACGAAATAAATTTTTCTCGTTCTCTTTCGGAATATTTTTATCCAATGTGCCAAGGATGAACTTAGCTGGATAGACGCAATGCTTTCGTGTGCGTGTGTGTGGAGGATACAATTTTTTGTGTTCGTCACGAACGGATAATTGAAATGAAATTAATTTGCGCAGGTTTAGTGTTCGATTCTCGTCTTTCATGGTGTAGTTGCGAAGAGGCCTACTCAAGACCAGCGGTGTGGACGCAGCGCCCGCGGCTGAGCTAGTGTGGCCAGGCGCTTCCTGAACCAGTTCGAGTGGAGGCGTCGCCGATGTTTGGTGGTCCGCTTGGCTTTCACAGTCACGCTGATTGCCTTAATTTCCTTGTATATGTAAGCCAGCGTCAGCGCAGTTTGTGATGTGTCAGCTGTAGGTTATGTTATTCGTCATTGAGCATCAATAATTGCGCCTCTGGGAAGTAATTTACTAGGAACTTTGTTACCCTTGTGGGCGATATCGGTATCAAAGATGAGTAAGATGTAGGGACGCACATTTGAATCTCTTATGTTAACAATACGTGCTTTGAGTAACCCTGTGTGGTGACTATTGCAGCATTGTCGTTTCATGGATGTGAAAGTATAGGCAAAATTACCATTACGTTCAACATTGAAATCACACTTCTCGACAGATCTTTATCTCCAATTGTATTTCGAAACCGTACGGAAACAAACGTGGGTCTAATAAACTTTTTTATTAATTACTTCGTTTATACACCTTCGCTGGTTGTCTGAAATGGTAGTAACTCAACTGTGAACACATGGTGTAATTGATGAATAGTTCATATACCACTACATTCGGACCCGATTCTACCCTAAGAAACGCAAGCTCAAATTGCTTTCGTTCCCCTAGCTATAGAATGGGGCCTTCCGATTTAATTGTATTCGACATGGACGAGTTGACCATCGACAAAATTTCTTCTCCTCGAGGACTCAACAATAATTTTAATTTCTCATGTCTCCTTGAACTTCCATCCATTTTTAAATATTCAGACGTTGTGGCGAACAAGCATGTACACAGGTGTGCAAAATCGGGTTTCAGACGAGCATTCTAAGACATGATAGCTACGCTAAATGGAAAACTTCATTTGCATCCAGAATGACCATTGGATTGAAGTGAATTTCCCTGAAAAAATTAACATTTGAGAGTCCATTTTTTCTCAGCCAAACTGCTGAGATGTGCCATCACTGTACACGCGAAAGTTCTTTTTCTAGCGGTGGTCTTCGTCATAAATTGTCTAAAAATATGACCAGAGAAAATTGTTCCAGGAAGCAAGTGGAAATTCCAGCCAACAAGGAAGGAACATTGGATTCGGACTAAAGTCAGGAAAGCTACGACGAGAAACTACAGGTTCTGAACTTCACGCAAGAACATGAAACTATTTGCGCAAAATCTTGGACTAGGCTGTAGATGTACTGCCCTGCAGCATTATGGTAATGACTAATGGCCGAATTTGAGGCAGCAAGGATTTAGAAACGCAAAATTGTAGCTCATTCATGACCACCGATGAGCCACGGCTCGAATTCTATCGAAAATCTCCGGTGAAAACTGAGTTCAAATAAATCCACTTCCAAAAGCATTCAGAAATTACAACGTGTCTATGAAAGAAATGAGACATATTCCTGCAGAAACAGATTCAAATTTTATTAAAATTGTAAAAAGGCTTAAAGTTATTCAGATGAATAACGATTAAAATATGATTACTTCTAATTTTTGAAATAGCACAATTTTTTTTCTCTATATTTGTACAATTATACAAATATACCCTTGATACGACCCTTTGCCTCTACAACAGAAGCGGTTTACTGTTTCATCTCAATTCAGATGAATTAAAGGCGAATAATTCTCAGATATGTGCACTTGATAATAAGTAAGGGTGTTGAAAGTCCACATTTCAGCACGCTTGATGTCGACTTCAGATCGGACTCGTCGCAATGCAACAGTAGCAGCCGGCTTCACTTCGTGTACTCGTTCATGTAAAATTGATCTGTCCCCTCCACGTCCACGCGCTCGTAGAACCATTTGCGATTTATTCTGTAATACAAAAGTACATCAGTTTCAGTGATGTAATCCTTTCTGGAAAAAAGTATAACCAATACGGCGGTTGTTTATAGCAGTCACAGAATGAGCTTTTTATTTTATGAGTAGTTGCGTGAAAGAAAAAACAATTAAAACACTTCCATGGAAATTCTGTCTTCATCTTTCCCCTAGCAAATTCAAAAGTATCGTTGAAAATTGATGACATTTTTAGATACTTTAACCTCGCGCGTTCAAACGTATTTTTTTAAACACGTTGAAGCATGGAAGTGGAAGATTATGAACACGTGAAAACTTCACGGAGAACATTAACAAGAAATTCTATTCTTTGGTTAAAAATCAGCTGAAAAGCAGTTCGTCTGTAAACAATGCACCCGCATCTACTTTAGACGGCACGACCTTCTAAAGCTATGATGTAGGCAACGGCTGCCCTTCATGATGAAATTTTACTTCATATCTATAAGCAGCAAGTACCAAGGGAGAATGGAATTCTACATCACGCTCACGCTTGAGGTTGCAAATAATTAGAATACATGACTTGCGACTCACTAGGAACCTGTCTGCTAATATTTCAAGCCTAGTACCCATTGTACTAGTGATACAGAGGCTTCGTGCGACAATTCAGACCTACAGAATGAAACGAAACTCTTGTGATAGATATGTCGAATCAGCTACACTACTTTCAGTCACTGAGTTCCAGCAACGCTTTCAACTCCGCAGTACCTAGCAAAAAAAGATTATACATTGACCTCTGCGATATTAAGTACATTAACCTAATTTATCTTCAATAATTCAAATACGAGAGCTTACACGTACTAATTCGTCGCCTTATAACTCCGTAAGATCATCCCGCTTCCGCATATTTTACACCAAGTATGAAAACAAAAAAAATGCTGGTCACTTGGTTTCAGCTTCGTATCGGACACCACATAAAGTAGTACGACGAAATGGAGCCCAGCAAAACGATCATTTCAACACAAAGCAACCACTGACCTGCACTCCGCCCCGCACTTGAGAGAGCGGCATTTGGGGCACGGGAAGTGACATCCCGGGCAGTCGGAGCGGAGACAGTCGCACACGTCGTGCAGCGCTCGGTCGTTGCTGATGAAGCGGCCTTTGTGGTCGTACACCAGCACCTCTTGTGTCCTGAACGACACAAATGCCAGTGTGTAAACAAATAACTTTTATGGTTGATCACTGATCAGCAATTGATTATACTACCGGAGATTTGAATCTAAGACAAAATAAAAAATATTGAATCAAGTTATATATGGTCATGTGTCTGAATGATGGAACAATTATTCTCAGATGAAGCTAGTTAAAGGATATCTATCTTCTGTATCATGAATATCCGCAACTTTATTCGACTTTCATGACTTAAAAGTGACTCTCCAATGCAGAAGCATCAGTTACCGTCCGAAGGCATGCAAACCGATAGTTCTTAAGCTAAATAATTTTATCTCTTGATCTCGCACAAATACAGCCAATGTATCTTAAGTTTATTCTATTATTATTGCTATATTAGTATAAGATCTAGCCACAAAAAAGTCTATGTCAAGAGTACAGAGAGAAGGAACAATTTACTACAAACTAGAAAACGGGGAATTTATGCAGGTGTGTTCCAACACAAAATATCGAGCTCAAAAATAGTAAACTTGGAAAAATGAGGAAAGGAAAAACTGAAGCCAACAAAAATGCGTCTCCATAAAAAACTGACGTAATAAATGACCAAGGGCCCAGCTGTAAAACCCCCTTGAGGTGAGGCCTAACTGTACGGTGACAAGTGTCATGTCTGACAGGTTCACCCTGGCCACAAGCAAACATACGCTGCAGCAACATTGCTCTCAGTATACGTGTCTCAAGTGTCAGCGAAAGCCTCAAATGATGAACTCGCGAGCAAACGCAGCTCAAGTTATCATGAGAACAAAGGAGGAACAAAGGGCCAACCAGCACTCACTTCTTTTCCTTAGGATTATCGAAATATTCGACTCGGTCTTTCTTGCGCCTGACGCGGTTGCTGTTGCGTGGGTTGAAGTCTTTCAGGTACTTTACTTGCTCCGAGTGCAGCAGCCCAATCATGGGGCCCTCCGTTTTCTGTTCAGCAAAGAAAGAGCATTAGCCAGGCGTAAAATTTACCACGTGTTTTGGGTAAGAGGAACGTACACAGAACAGGACTTCCAGTTATCAAGATCGAAAAATTCCGAGCCCTTGACTGCATGATAGCATCAGATGCAAAGAATTACAAGCATTTTTTACATTAAACGGAATTTTTTTAGCAATAGCAAGAAAAAACTTTACTTGCATTACAAATCGCAGAACAGGCGCTCTAGTTTTATTTTCGCCCTTGCAATTTGAAGACGAATAGAAATTAAAAATAATGAGTAGATCAATGAAGGGGAACTGATAGCATTTTAACATGTGCCCCGCAGTAAACATCGCTGCCATATCACTTTGACGTCTGTGAGTGACAAGAATCCAGTGCAGGACACGGAACATGTAAGGAAACACTGAACGGGATTATCTTTCAGTAAAATAATGAAAATAATTTGCGATAACAGATTAGTTAATACGTTTCAACCTTCCTAACCACAAAATGGATTTCCAATGCGAGTAAGGATTAAAACACCATTTAGTATCGAGTTTAGGAAACGCGGAATCTTGGCACAAGGTGTGTCTCCACAAAAAATCATCAGTGCATAGAAACAGTGAGTTGAGAAGGAACGTAAGGAAAACAAACAAATTTTTATTGAGTCATCAGTTACATTGTAATGTAAAAATTTCATCCATGCTATAAATATTGTTGTACCCCTCATCACAAACTCCCAATACCTAAATGAACGAATTAAGGCTAGAAAATACCACCTAAATTCAAGAGGTCTGCGTCGGCCCCAAAGAACCCAATATATTTCATTCGAAAACAAACGACAATAGGCTGGCAGATTAGATTATTAGTTTGTTTAAGCCTCCCTATCCTCAACAAATGAGATCCAAAGAGAGGAAGGAAGAAAGCACCATTTAGTATGGAGTTAAGGGTACGTGGAATCTATGCAGAAAGGACATAGAAACAGTAAGATGAGAAAGAAGTTCATGAAACAAGATCAAAGTTGAAGAAGAAAGTAGTAGGTGTTGAAAAAACAGGACAGCAGTGAACCGAAAAAAGTTGGTCCGTAACGAAACAGCCTACCTAACCTTTAGCTCGGGCTCTCACATTGTCCCCCTGGGAGCGCTAATTCCCATAGATACAATAGTTGTATCCTCCTGAGGGGCAATAGGCTGGCATGTTATGACCACAACATACGATGAACACGAGAAAACTCTAGTTATGATTGTACATATTACCAGTCTCAATGACCTTGAAGCTCGAATAAGCATACATACATATACACATACCAGGCTTCTCCTCCCTAAGGGAAGGTAGCCGACAGCAGGCCACAATCAATCACCCTTAGTCACTAGGAGAGAGATAGCATTGGCAGCACCAGAACTGCCCGGATCAGTAGCAGCCCAGCACAACCATCTTCCACAGTCAGGCCCGACAGCCATAGCTGGTTTTCCATGACTGCTTCATTGAGTGCAACCCCTCCCCCCGCACAGGACAGGTCAACCCCATCACACGCGGGCAGGCATCCAGTGACAGCGTTGAAAAGTAAAATTACCTCCTTATGCACTGCTTCCACTCACTTCTGTCCGCAGTCATCCCTTTCGCCACGTCCACAGTCAGACCCCTCTCATACAAAGCACGTTTCACCCCATCCATCCAACTCATCCGTGGCCTGCCTCGCACTCTAATACCACTCACTTTCGACGTATAAATCATTCTTTCAACATGCCCAAACCATCCAAGCACTCTTTCATCCACCCGCCTGTTCATCTTTTTGACAACACCCGTCTGCCCCCTAACCAACTCATTCCTGATCCTATCTCTTCTTGTAACTCCATACATGCTCCTTAAACACTTCATCTCTAACACATCCATCTTCCTCCTCTCAGC
>JACJUY010002601.1:57366-103291 GCA_014220935.1 Platorchestia sp. MABIK | reverse complement strand
TCTTGAACTCTGACTATCTTATTCTTGAACTCTTGCTATCTTAATCTTGAACTCTTGCTATCTTAGTCTTGAACTCATGCTATCTTAGTCTTGAACTCTTGTTATCTTAGTCTTGAACTCTTGCTATCTTAGTCATGAACTCTTGCTATCTTAGTCTTGAACTCTTGCTATCTTAGTCTTGAACTCATGCTATATTATTCATGAACTCTTGCTATCTTATTCGTGAACTCTTGCTATCTTATTCATGAACTCTTGCTATCTTATTCTTGAACTCTTGCTATCTTAGTCTTGAACTCTTGCTATCTTATTCATGAAGTCTTGCTATCTTAGTCTTTAAATCTTGCTATCTTAGTCTTGAACTCTTGCTATCTCATTCTTGAACTCTTGCTATCTTAGTCTTGAACTCATGCTATCTAAGTCTTGAACTCTTGCTATCTTATTCTTGAACTCTTGCTATCTTAGTCTTGAACTCTTGCTATCTCATTCTTGAACTCTTGCTATCTTAGCCTTGAACTCTTGCTCTCTTAGCCTTGAACTCTTGCTACCTTATTCTTGAACTCATTGAGAGAATTTTGTATTCTATGGAGTTTGTTCCACTGTAAGGCTCATAATTTTGGCAGTGCTTATAACGCTATATCACAAAAACAGTATTTTACCAATACATCATTTGGCTTGTGATTCGTTCCAGAGGATGGAAAGAATTGTACGCTATAAGCAATACTCTGCGATAGGCATATGGAAGAGAATGTGCATTGGGCTGCATGAGTGAGGTCATGAAATATTTATTTTACTCGTTATCGCTCAAGACTAACAATCTCGTTCTTGAACAGGGACCCAGCCGGGGGTTGCATACCAGCCGGGGGTTTTACAGGTGAGGGGTTGCATCATCGCTCTTCTTAAAGGTACCTTTGCATACCACCTTTGCATACCTGCAAAATGTATTCATTTGTTTGTAACTCTATTTGAAGATATTGAAACGTGCCTGGCAAAACGCGATAACACTGAAGAATGAGGGCTAATGATTATAATGAAGGGTTTTCGTCGAGCGTACATTTACACGATGGAAAATCCTCTAGTTCCATTAATTTTGTCTTAAGTTTTCTCCCCGTCAGATTCGCAGGACATACTTTGATCGAACCAAGTACCCAAATATTTAACGTATTTCATTGACTCAATTTTATAATTCAGTACCGTTGTAAGAATTGGATGCTAAAGTAATAAGAGCATCATTTGGAATTCGGAAACGTGAAATGCAACATTTCTCTAACAAGAGCTGTGTTTCCAAGTGGACCACGGATCGTTCGGGCAACTGCAGCAATGGATTGTTTAACGTTACACGGCTTGTGCTCTGATGAAAGAAAAGAAAGAAAAAAGAAAAACGGTTTATTTCCAATAGAGATGGTACAAAAGTACCATCATTGGTTTTAAAAATATCTTAAAGTTAATACACTTAGATGATACACACACACGAGTATTGTAATACCCATGTCACTAGTCGAAAAATGATTGAGGGCAATGTACTCCTAATCTTGCTTAAACTACATTTGATGATACATGTAATGATAATTATAAGAGATAACACAACTTCATGACTTTTGACAGTTTACATATACATGACATAAAACTTCACGATTCTTGACGCCAGAAAATACTATGCGAATCGCTTGTTTCGGCCGATGTTCAAAAATGTTTTCCTAGGAAAGCGTAAAAAAATACATATACAAGCATGAGGTACACAAAAATTACAAATTTTGTATTTCTAACATCATTTTAACATAACGATCATTAGTTGATAAGCATTTTATTTAAAAATAAATGGATGATCACACAAAAATGTATAGTTTTTCACGTGAATGCTTTACAATAATCAAGAGATGACGAGTTAGGTAATGTTACAAGTCGAGGGTGAACAGGAAGGGACCATTATCTCTAGTTAAAAATGCCAGTTGTCGGCTTAGTACATACATATGCACATGTACATGTAAATTACACAGTAAATAAATACACACATATGCACATACATATCTACGCACATACATATCTATGCATACATACACCTAACACGTAAACATACACGAATACATTTCTATGCATCGAGGAAATCACAATACAAACGCGTTGAATTTTACAAAGCTCAGTAAAATGAATTTAATTCATACACAGTGAATTTGAAATAAAGTATATTATTTGTGGATCTTCATAGCCCATGGTAAAATCCTTAGTAAGCGTAAATATTATGATGCATGAAATTTATTTCAGCGGAACATGGAAATTACATTCATGTCTGATATCTCGTTATTTTCATTAAATTTAACTATTGATATGAGAATTGTGCCTTAAATAAATGCATATATTGTCACACATCTGATCTGACTGATCTGATTTCGTCGCCATAACAGTCAGCAGCTTAGAAAGAAAATTGTTCATCAGTTTCATAATTCTGTATGTACAACAGCATGAATGGATTAGGTTACACGTGCCACAAAGTTGCAATGAAATTGGGGCTACAAGGTTATAGGTAGCATTTTTTTTTAAGTTGCACGATAATGAAAAAACAGACGTGGTTGTTGGAGTGAAAAAAGTAAATTTCACGTTGACCTAAACTCGACAGATCATGCCGCTAATGTGCTACATAAGCAAATATCTCAGCGACTGTCAAGTTCCATCTCGGACCTAACGAGAAAACCACTTGCCCGTTTCCTTTGAAAATTGAAGAAATGGGATATCAGGGAATATACACTATTATTTCTATTTCTCTAAGCCTACTTCTAGACGAATCCCCGTATAGCAATAAGACGTCATCCTAGTGGCCCAAAGATGGAAGTAGTTTTGAATCATATTCAAAGGCTCTCTCCGTTTAATTTTCACTAGAAATTTTTTAGTATTTAATATCAGTGAAGATAAATTAAATTTAAAATGAGTTAATGCACGCAAATTCCTAATATATGAAAATATATGTATGGATTTTAGGTTCAAATACTGAGTGTTTTCTGATCCATTCACGACTTACTGAGAGAATCACAGTCGTCATGTGGAGCTGTGCTAAGTTCGAAAGGGAAATTTCGCAGTTAAGGTAGTTTTTAAATTCATTTTATTCAGTTTTTTAGCAATTTCCATTAATTTGTCGAACTATGCAAAACTTTTGTGGTGAGTGGTGGTATCAAAAGATACCGTGTTTCATAGGATATATTTAAAACTAAATTCAGTGAAGTAGCTGAAGTACCTTGCGTAACTCTTTTGTTGTAGTGATAAATAAAAACCGCAACCCTTCTCATATTACAAGAAAATCTGCGAGCACAATATTCCAATTGTTTGAATTTTTCAATTTGAGGGTCTTGTTAAAACAGGGTTCGAAAAGCTCGAGAACGCTTTTATTTTCAGCCATATTAAAAATATTTATGGAAAACTAAATTTTCATCCATTCAATAACATACAAATTATCATAGCAAATCTCTTTAGATTTTTTAAAATCTGGTCAGCTCTGTTCGATGGGAAATCATCGACGGAGAGGAGCTAACTTAATTAAGCCCTTTTGGTTCATATAACATTGCGCGATATCTCGGACCCCGAGAGTGATGCCACAATTAAATGAGCAGAGCTAGAGGTATAGATAGCGCTGGTGTACACCAGCGAGATTGGGTAGAGTTAATGCACGAAATGAAATGAAAGTTTAATTAAGGATGGAATTGAGAACCTGCTCTACTTTTCTGAGCGGTTGGTGGCTACTCTGGCTAGTCGAGCTGGTTCTACCGGCAGTGCGAGTCGAGCCGTCTGCAGATGCGGGTAAGGTAATCGCGCGCATGAAAGCTTTGAAATGATCGTTATTTACCATAATCATGCAATTTTTATAGGCAAGGATGTGAATTATTCCACTTGATTTTCCCGCGAAGAATTTTCCACAATAATCAAAATCGACCGCTCTGAATATATATTGATGATTACATCAAACAAGCTAAAATTTTTAAGGGAAACTGGTGGCTGGTTACTTAATTAGTCGGTTCTTCGCACGGCCTCAATAAACAGCAAATTTGGTAAGACCTGAGCTGCCTGTGATCGTCATTCCGGGGCTGTGCCCTTGTTTGTGAGCACCAGTTTTCCGAGCGAGCACAACATGACCTCGTCTGAACCTAGAGACATCGATGACATCCTCGATATTCTCGGGGCAGGAAGATGGAACATCTTCATCTTCGTGCTGTGCAGTCTATGTGAGTAATTAGAGCACGGATAGAATATCAGTTGAACTCGATCGAAAATATCCCAGCGTCACGTGTTTCAAAATAACTAATAATTATGTTTGGAAATTAGTATTAACCTTTGGAAATTCACTTAAGATCGTATGAAATCACATTTGGCTTGTAAAAGTTAACGATTTTATTATTCATCAGCTGTACGCAGAGTGTCGTAATGGTGTGAATTGACAGTAACATCACGATTGACGACGTTTTAGCTTTTAATCCACTTTAATTTTCACCAGACAGAACTTTCAAACAATTTAGGTCGTCGTAGCGGCGCGGCCTGCGACGAGAGCCCTACCGTCGACTTGGATGTGCTATGCGTGTTCTCTGCTCGAAATTTTAAAGTAAAAGAGCTTTCGAATAAAATTTGAGCATTGAGCATTTGGCTATCCTGAAAAGTACCACAGACTAGTCAACACAAGAATTTTCCCTGTCGGCTGTTCCGCAACAACCACGTATATTGTTAGAAAAAAGCTGCAGCTTGAACATCACCTCTATCCGAGAAAATCTATATATAGCACACTTCGATTTTCAAACCCTCATTGAAGCATGAATGTACACCTGAAGGTGTAAATATTTTATGAAACATAATTTTAGCTGTACTTATTCTAGACTTTGAACTGAATAAGGGCTTTAGTTTAAAGAAAAGCGCTAAAGAGTTTAGGATCTTTTCCCTCGATTATGTTATAATGAAGTACAAATTTCTTAAACATTATTTCAAATATTAAAAAATTTAATAGCAATAAAAGAATTCAATGTCGGCAATGCAGAAAAAATGTAATATGAGAAACGGGGCTTAAATTATATTAAAGATTAATTAGAAATGAAGTGTCTAAATCAATACAAACTGGTGTCAATTTCAGTCAAGACATTGCTTTGTAGTACATGTACTAAGTTCTTGCTTAAATTGTAGGGCGTCGAACTGCGTCAAAGTTGTAGTGCATCACAAGTTTCAAAGCGCTACACAAACTTCTCTTCTCCTAAAATTATCTAGGAGTAACAAAATTATCTAGGAGTAACAAAATTATCTAGGAGTAACAAAATTATCTAGGAGTAACAAAATTATCTAGGAGTAACAATAACGCATGAACCTTACTTCTATTTAACAGTATAAATCAGGCATGCTGAAAACTAAGCTGTTTTGCAGGTATTAACGACAGTAAGATGGAAATGATGAAGCCCAAAATGCAAAGATAGTTGAACTGGCCGCTTGTGTCTAACACGTTGCCATAAAAAATTGCCCTTATAAGACTAATGCTATCTGAGTCACTTCGTACAATGTTTGAAAGAAATTTAGGAGTGCGAGTAAGGGATAAAATGTGATAAGAAATCGTTGAAAGAGTACCATCGTGAAATAAAAGCTATCTGTTGTCAGAATAACTGCTTAAAATTTGATTAAAAATTAAAACGAGGAATTATCGAAATTGGTTATTAATGATATCTTAGCTGAAAAAGCGTACAATTATAGGGGAATATAAGAAAGATTTAACTCAAAGAGTAGAAATAGATTTTATTAGGACGTAGCAATGAAATAAGGCCGATTTCCGAAACGTAACTGAATTATGGAAAATATGCAGAAAACATTTATCAAAATAAGAGCCTCGAATTTACTTGCATCTCGGCGATCAATCAGCGATATCGATTTCGCGTTGATAAAAACTTATCGGCTGTTATGCTCGAAAATTAATTGAATTGAAAAATGATTCCATATCTGATTTAGACCCGTGAGTTTTAACATTCAAAAATGAGCTTGAGGGCTCAAGTCAAAGTAGTCAGTAGGTGAAAGATCAAGAGAATGTGAAGGATGTAACAGTGACTTGTATTCCAAGTTTGTGAGTTTCTGCAATGTCTTTCCAGCAACATGTGGCTGTGCTTTATCTTTAAGCAGACTCAAGCCATAGAAAATCATCAATATACAAGTCATTTTTTGCAAACGAACATGCATGTCAACGAGTTGATGGCAGTAAACCTTTGTTGTAATGTTCTCATTGGCTTTCAGAAAGCTGAGAGCACAACACCAATGGCGGACGACTAGTCACCATAATCTTTTGCAGATGCAATTTAAACATTGGGAAATGTTTGAGGGGAACATTACAGTCAGGCCACTTATTTGATGATTTACGGTAATGATAAGAAATTCATTTTTCATTTAGTGAGTATATTACGTTAAGAAAAGGATCATTTGTATTTTTCACTCCAAAAGAACTTCGAGCACATTTCAAAACTTTTGATCTTCATTTGCCTCATGCAATCATATAATCGAGCTTTTCCATCTTACAAATCGTTAGCAAATGGTGTAAGTCTGTCCCAGAACTAACACCAAAAGTTTGTGACCCAGTTGGGGGTGGATTTTGATCAACAGCTACTTTCAGTTCTTTAAAGTTAAGACCACTTGATCGTCCTATACCATCGTTTTCTTCAAGGCGCTCAACAGCTCTACGACATTGCTGGAAATTCCTTTTTCGAGCCGTAGCCTTTGAAATACCTTTTCCCCACTCTCTACTGACAGCTGCATGGTTGAGTAGCATTGCAGCTAAACGTTGGAATTCATGGTAGAATAGCAAGCGAACGCCTTCTTTTTATGTTCATTATTAAGGGTCTATGTCTTTCATGAATGTTTTCCGCCTGAAATAATTTGCAAATTGTTAAGAAACACATGTTAATTATCACATTCGGAAGAAATTTGATACGTATTGAGAATCCTATGCTAAAACTGCATTTCCTAACTCAACTCCTAGGTCGGCCATTATATTTGCTACAACCTAATATCTCAACGACGAGTCTTAATTTAAACATGGAACTTTGTTAATTTTTTAGAAAAACTCTGAATTATTACGATTTCTGGGTTTCAAGTCAAATTGTTCAAAAATTATATGAAAATGGATGCCTGCATTAATGTATATTCTCCATGATTTTCTTGTTTTGCTGTAGTTCTACATTGGAAAGAGGAATAAATTTCGTCCCCTATGCGTTAATATGAAATACAAAAACAAAAGTTTGTTCTTATCAATAAAAAACTGTGCTGTGCCAAGGTCCAGTCACACTTTTCGTAGAAAAGAACTTCATTTTCACCTATACTGAATTATTTGTTGTATTTTTCTTTCAATATATTTGCGTCCAAAAAATCTTGAGAAACACATTTTGTTGAAATGATAATAACTGCAGTAACTCAGACATGTATTCAGGCTCTGGCAGTTGGAAAACTTGTCAAGAAAGAAGAGCTGTTGCCGCATAAAAGATGTGTTCCAGCTGCCCTCAGAATACCACCTCAGATGCTATCCGCCTCGTACGTGGTGCCCGCGGTAAACTTCACATGCGCGGCCTACCAACAACTTGCTCCTGAGACGTCGCCTTCCTCTCCTGAATCTGCTGGTCATACGAGGGGGCGCACCACAGATCAGCCAGCGTCTGTCCAGCGCTGGAGTGGGGATGGAACGACCAACGAAACCAGATCAGCGGTCCAAGACCAGTGCGATCATTTCGATATACAACAGCAGCTGCATGTTCCGTGTGAACGCTGGGTCTACAGCGATTCTGTTTTTCACACGACCATCACCAGCGCCGTAAGTTCTGACTTCAATAATTTTTAGTTCTTTTACATGTATGCGATCTGTGCGAGCGTTGGGCTCTCAGAGGCTTTTTGATATTGACACTAGTATTTTTATCTTTCAAATTAGTCCTTTAAAAATGTTGAAGCCGACAAAGGATTAAACGTTGCATACGTTGCAGCCGATGTTCGAGAATTTGGAGTAGGAAAATTTTCTAATCTGACAGAAGTTACTGCACGGGAAGATACTTTTATCAACAATAACTGTACTAAGCAAATCTGCCTTGAATTATGGAACGTTTCCATTGTGAAATTGGACTGCTTTCTTGCGCTTTCATAATTCGCTGAACAATGACTCATGTTTACGTAATGAGCAATCAACTAAAAAGCGCGCTTTAGTGATGTAGTGTTTATATGCTATAGAATATAATTGAAATATTTTCATAAAGCTGATAGTTGAAAAAATTAGTCCATGCAAATAAGACAGGGACATTTTAATGCTTAAATCTTCACTAGGTTTTCATTTCTTCATCTCGACATCTCGGAAAGAATGCCTGACACCCCGTAAAATTTCAGAATGGCAATTTATGCAAAATTATCAATGCAATGAGTTTATAAAGTGAGGACAAGGAAATCATTTATTTCCTTGAAGGAAAATGATTTCTTGAAAAACCTACAGTAGCTCCAGTTTTCATCAAATTATAATGCTCGTCCGGTTATGACACTGAATACGGCTTGCAAGTGATGACAAGAATAATTGAGGTGAACAAAGAATGCCTCCAGGAGACCTCGGTAGGGTCTCGCTGTAGAAAACATCGTTAGGTCACTGATCTCTTCAAGAACTTAGCTAATAATTACATTAGGAGATGCGATTACTATTAATTGTTCCAACGCATCAGTTTATTTAACAGATTTTGTCTTCATGAATTATAATTTCTAACTCGCTTATGTAGCGGACGCTGCGCTCAATGAGCGTTGCAACAGCTCGAGGTAACACCAGTGACGTCACTATTTCCGACTGTTTTGGGCCGAGTCCACCCGGTGGACTCCGTTCATCTTGGGTTACAAATTGCTTTAAGGCTTGGCCAATGCTTAGGGCTTGGCATCTGCAACGTAGCCCATTACCCTGTGCGAGGGTAGTTCACCGCCCACAGAGGTTATCATGTTGCCTTGCTTATCAGGCAGGAGTCTCTTAATTCTTGTCCCTGCAATAGATACCATAAAAGCTAATTGAGTGAGGACTAAACTTGTTTTATTCCGTGTGGTTTGGCAGTAAGAAAAAAAATCCGTTCAATCTATCATTTGCCGTACAGAAATTCATCTTTGTATGTACAATACATATATTTCCAAAAGGAATAGGTAAAAAAGAATGGCGGATTCAGTTTTTGGTAGAAATATGAAATCAGGGTCGATTGACGTGCATTTGATAGAGACTACTAATGTTTAAGTTTTCAGCAAACATCAAAAGAGACTTTCTGAAAATCGTTGAGTTGCTTAAAGGAATATTCTACTGATTTAATAATTCAAAGCCATTGCCATGACATTTTTCTTACACTTCTGCGCGTACATTCTTTTCATGAATCAAAGTTTCAACTTTGTTCTCATGATCAGTGAAAGCATTTAACACAAGCCTTGCTAGTTGCGCTTTTGAACGCGCTTTGTGCCACTACTGCACGAGTACGGCAGATTGATTTCATTTCAGCGGCAGTTAAATTTGAAGCTACATGCCTTCGAGTTGAATAAAATCTTTCCTGTCCATCCGTATCGCTGCGGCAGTTGGCCAGGTGGTGGGAGAGAAATGGTGCAGCATCCTGCTTTGCTTAATGAACAACTTCCCTAGCAAAGTAGAGTACGTCACAATAGTGGACAGATATTTATCATCTGCTACCTCATGCTCACAACTCTGCACGGACGCTCACAAAGTTCAGAATGAGCCTTGCTAACATGTGCAGAAATGCTATCGTGAGAAGCTTGGCCAACCTTGTTTTTTCTCATCTCAATTTATCTTGAGCTCGTTTATTATTATGATTCCATTCGTTTTAAATTATTGTGTCATTTTTTTTCGTCCTCATAGAATAAAAAATGAGTAATCGTTTCGCGTGCGTCGAAAGACCATAAGTTGAGACGCAACAGGTCTTATTTTTACTGGCAAAATTTGAGATGCTGCGTGAGCGAGGAATCAAGTTTGCAGACGTGCTTTTACTTATACATGTGGCTTTCAATGAAGTTCTTCCAATTCGCCTGTGCTCTTATGAATGTCTTAAGGCCAAAGTATTCAACGTTATTCATCGTGAGCCCGATATTAATTCTCATGGCCGACTATCTTTTACAAGCTTTTTTCTTTGTTCTGTAAAAACTGTTAACGAATGGAGGCTTTTCTTCACTTCGCCTCATAATCGATGAATATGAGCCAAATATCATGTACTGAATTAGTGAGAAAGAAGAAAACAGTATTTTTCAACACAGTTCAAACCTAAAATCAACGAACTATATCTGAAATATTTTTCAATTTGAGGGTCTTGTGGACGGTGAGAATATCACCGTATTTCAAAATTCATGACAATGGGTTAAATGTTTGAGTGCAAAAAAAGTAAAAACGTACTTTCTTAGTTTTTTCAAGGTAGCAGAAAGGAATAAATAAAACTTCAACACTCCTGTGGCGAACGAAAAAGTATACGTTGAGACATTCTACAGCGCTTTGAAGGACGCAGCGTGCAGTATCATTGATATATGAGCTCCACGATGGTAAAGTAATGGCCGACGTTGTTCAGTGCATGATGACAGGAGCTAAACAACGATGCAAAAAACGGTCTACGGCTCAGTAGCGTGAACTTAGTTATGTAGCTTGCATCAGTTGGAGAACATGTTTTCTACAAGACCAAATCTAAGAAAAATCATTTAATTATTCATTTAAATAATAATGCATCAATGATTTATGAGCAATGAAGAGAGTTGGCCAACATAGCTGAAAGAAAAGATGTAATGCGATTCTCACGTCTAATACGTAAATCAAATGAACTAACACTTACGTTGGAATAAAATTTCATGGCTCACCCATAATAACGCGCAAGGGATTAGATGAGGTTAACCTACTCTACCCTAAGCTGTCAAACCCAACGTATCCTAGCTAATCCTAGCCCAACATATCTTATTTAAAACTTTTTTTAATGCTTCTTAAATCGTAGGCTTTAGAAAACGTTCATTTTTATTTATTTGTACATTGAAGAACGTGTTATCAGAACGTGTACGATGGAGACCCTAACCTATCCTATCCAAAACTCACATACCCTAATTTAATATATCATAACCTCTCCTATACTAACCTATCCTAACCTAACCTATCCTATCCTTTCATAACCGAATCTATTCTGATAAAATGTCAAACATATCAATGCATATAATTTAATTACACTGAGGAATTCGGTATCCATGATACCGCAAACTCGGACGAAAGCGTATGGACGGACTAACTAATTTATGTTTTTCTTAATCCTTTATAATGTTTTCAGGAAGCAACCAATTGAAAACTACGGAAAACTACACATTTGTTTAACGAGAAAATAGAAAAACTCCCTTTTCCTAAAATCATTGGCCATGCCTGTAGATAGATAAGAACTCAAATCGGGTTCTGTGAGGGAGGAGTCTTTCTGGCTACGTGGCCCAGCCAAGTTTCTTCAGGGGCGAGGAAGGCTGCGAGCGTGATCACTTCTCTTGAATTTCATAGATTTCTGTGATATTTTTTAAGATATTGAGGTATGTCTCTTTAGACTAAACCTCTGCAGTCAAAACGCGACAATACTGAAGATTGAATTGGTATAGTTACCGTCCATTCATCGCGTTATCAATTTGATGAAAAATACTAAGGTGAGACTTTTCCCTCATATAATGTACTGCTTTTTGGCGTCTAGGATGACGCTGCAAACTTAAAGCTCACATGTTTGACAACATTTACACGATAAGTAAATAATGATGTACTAATAACGTCATAAATCGAAACACTTTCACTGAACAGCTAGTTGGCACAATTCGCTAATGGGATAAGGGCCGTTTTCTAGGATGCACGGGTGATTGGAAGGAAATAAATATGAAGGGCAGTTGTGAGGACTGCTAGTTGTGCCAAGACCCGCAGTAGTAATGCTAAGGTCAATATGCATTGTTCTTTAATATTATGTAAATTCTGTTGAAGTAATTTCTTGCGGTCTGTATTAAAAAGTCTTCATTCCGCAAGCTTCAACCTCTGCTTATTTGGCTATTTCATACAATATTGTCTTATCAGCACCTTCATATACTGCTGCCGTTCTAGATGCATTAATCAAAAATCATCTTATTAAATTTTGAATCATACCTATTGCCAAAAGTTCACATCTTTCGTTTCAGTGGTAACAACACCCGGTTCTTGTTTGTTTGGTATGCAACTATTGCTGAATGTTGTATTCCCTGTTTCCTAAAAATCATTTAGGCATAAAACTTTTATTTTTCAGTTTGATTTGGTGTGCGGTCGCTCGTACCTACGTTCCATGTACACGTCAATGTACATGTTCGGTGCCATGGTCGGCTCCGTGTGCGTGGGCTACATGGCCGACTGGTGAGTTCTTGGAGCTGCATTGATGTGGTTTAGTTGTGATGATCATTATTGATTACTCTTTTTACCCTCACGTTTGCAATTTTAATGTTTTTTTAGCTTTGAACTAACGGAGGTGTGAGTGAAGAACAAGCTTACTGAGCAGCTGGAGTTTCCTCACATCCCCTCCTACCTACGGAACACGTTTTCACGATCACCAAGCAGAGAAGCAAGTCAAGCTACAAGGTCCGGGGACGTAAAGGCCATTTTCATGGACTGGTTTAGAACCGTCGTCTTTCTCATGGATTTTATAACTCTCTGACTTAGCGTTACGAAGTAATGTACATTTAAGAGGCACCGAGGAAATCAGGAAGACTTAGAATGGGCGGGTTATTTCCGATATTTGGGCGAATAATGACAAGCCATTTCAAACTTAACGGCATACCCAGGTTTTTGAGTAAATTGTCGGTCTTCGGAGTGAGTTCAATGTCAGAGGACGCCGAGTGTTGGGCAATTTTGAGAAGAATGATTCTTCAGAACGAGCACCACCATCTTCCAGAGTAACTTCGTTCTCATTGTGTGTATGGAACTATATGGAGCACAAATATAAGTATTTACTATCAACTTCCAGCGCTTAATCGATTTATTTTTCAACTTTATGCGCTAGTTGATAATTTTGACTGATCATTTTACACTTATTTCTTCTGCATACCAAAGCAAAGGTATCTTAATGAACGTACCTCTCTGCACAGGAGGGGCCGCAAACTGCCTCTGGCGGTGAGCCTGGTCGGATACGCCATCTCTCCCCTCGCCATGAGCTGGATACCTTCCTTCGAAATCATCCTCATGTGCCGGCTGCTGCTCGGCTTCTTCCATCCCCTACTGCTGACTTCCTTCTACACTATAGGTGTGTGGCAAGGTTCTCCTCAGTGCCAAGTATTATCTTGTGCATAGATTAGATGTTGCCAACTTTGTTGGCGAATTTATTCCCCCTTATTATTATGTTCATTTCTGCTTCAAATTTTAGGGCAGAGAAATTATTTAATTACTTAAATTACCACAGAGGGAGTTTCACGAGGCCTGTACTTTTTGATGTTGATCCTGTGTAGTTTCCTGTAGATGATTCCGTCTCTTATTCATGTGGTAGAGGCCTCAATATCAAGTTTTGACCACTTTCGAGGAATTATCGACTTCTTTTTAACTTTTCTCTACGTGTTTCGACTTAAACGTACACTGATCCTCCGTGGTGCTTCTAACTTCGGCAAGATGGTCGTTGTGCCATACTTCTTGAACTTATGAATAATTGAACCTACGGTAGAGTCTGAAACATTTAATTGGGAAGAAATTACATCCGAATGAAGTTGAATGATTTACTTCTGAGGAGATTCTATAGAACATCATTTGCCTTAGGTATGATTCGTTTTACACGTCACTTTTATTTGTTTGAACACGCCCCTCTTAAAGTACGCTCTGCTGATGTTCGAAGCTTCCGACGAACAATCTATGAATTTATCATTCATTATGACATTTGATGAATGAAGAGGTACGCTCTAGAAGATCTTCTTTCTTAAGCAACCCTTGAGACGTGGATTCCTCATGTCAGAGAGAAACCTAATCCTCGCATTGGTATCTGTCCAACAACCGATATATCTATACACCCGCTCTCAGAATATCTCAGAATTTTAGCATGACCCGATAGAAACCGGGGTTACAGCCAGGGAAAAGTTCTCACTAGCTATGAGATTAATGTAAAAAATAAGAGCGATTGCCGGAAATAAAGTTCAATTGTCTTTCAAAATAAACCAGATTGATGCTCTGGAGTTCTTGATTTTTGTAAACTTGAGTATTATTAATGAAAAATTTATTTTCGCCCAAGTGAGCGTTGCATGTTTTTGTATCCCAAAATTCAAATAGTTCAATGAAAATAACGTAATCTGAGCTTGGGGTTCATAAACCAACCATCTCGCTCATTTGATGATGAACATGTTTTGAAATTCATTTCTGCATGTCATTTCTTTCAGACATGCGTATTGTGATTTTCTTATAAATTATTTTGGCTAACGTTTCCTCATTACTCGAAAAGCATTTAGGACGGTATTTTAGTCAGTGCAATAGAATAGAATATTTTTTCTTCAGTTTTATATATAGTATTTATAAGCTTTCAGTCCTCTTGCCTTGGGTAAAATATATGAGAGAAATATTTTTGTTGTTCCTCCCGATAATTTGACTAACCCCTGACACGGCTATTATTCACCTCTTATGGCCTATTAATTTATGACCTTTATGTTAAGAAATCGTTAAAATTCAATCGAAAATTTTTCGCAACCAAACAGCTTTTTTCTTTCTTGAGGGCTGTTGACCCCGCCAAGCTGCTCCATGCTGCGGCACTTTTTATATCCTATCATAGCTGAAAAAGAAATAAAGTAAACACAAACACTCGTTTGGATCTTGATGAATTTGATGTTCTCTGAAGTTTTTTTATCTTCAATGGTGTATCAATCTCGACTCACATAATAATTAGATTTTTGATTAATGACTTAACAAAAAATCATTCAGATCAGAAGGTGACGCATCTCGAATAGTACACATGTACTATGTCAAAAATTATATTAACCTTCGATGCCTGTTTCTTGCACGTTCCGTTCCCAGCTGCAGCACTGAGTGGCATTACATTGTGTGTATCACTAGTGCAAAAGTGCACTCAAAAACGACGTTCTATTGAACTTCGGCTATTTTTTTAATTAATGTTATGGGTCTCATAGCTTTTCTTCATACACAGAATTAACACAGAATTAAATCTTAGGATGTGTATATTCAATAACACCCTCCAGAAAGAACAATATAAAGTTCGTCCCCACCCATGCTACTCTACCACATGCCCTCAGCTCTCGAGGTGACCCAGCCGAAGTACCGAGCGACGGTCGGCGTGCTGACGGCGCTGCCTTGGGCCTTAGGCACCATTGCCTGGGCAGGCCTCGGTTATCTCATTCGTGACTGGCAGTGGCTCATCCTCACAGCCACTGTGCCTTCCTTTCTGTTCATACCTTGTATCTGGTGAGTAATTGATCGTAAACTGGTGTCAGAACTTGCCAGAGACGTAACAGATTTTCTTAGATTGTGTTCTGGGTTAGTTGTTCAAGAGCTGCACGGCACTTGTTCGCACGGTGTCAAGTCTCGCATTTGAAATTGACTTGCATGATTTGCATGAACGTAGTAAGTTGTCTTAGGGACCAAGAAAGTTTGGTCTTGTACATGCAGTTAAGAACATATATTTTCTCTTGAAAGCCTCCAGCAGATGAATAATGTATGAGACTGGAACAAAGTACTTGCCAAATTATTTAAAGTGATATCTGTTGAAAAATGACAGAACATACGTTGCAAATTTGAATATTAGCAACATTTTTCGATAAAATCTATTTTCACGGATATTATCATGTCCTTTCATTGTTTCATTGCATAAATCTTCACACGGTTTTTATGATGTGTGGGCAGTAATTGGAGTGCGTAACGCCCACGCTGGGTTAGATAGCAAAGTTCGAGTGCGGGTTGGTCGTTTTTGTAGTGAGAGTCTTTTCCTGTCTTTTTTAAACGTCGGAAAGTTATAGAAATAAATAATAACAGCGCACGAGCAGAATAATAGAATGATCCGAAGTAAAAAACAAACAGCTTTTTACTCCTCAGCTTTCAAGAATAGATGAATATTACTACTTCAACAGTGATTTCGTTGTAAGTCCCAAGTGCTCTTATTCTTCTATTATACTTCTGGAGTTTTTTATCGAGCGGTTAGAAACTTTCGGCGCAAGAATGTCTTGCACTGAAATGCAAAACACAAAATACATGGCCTCACAACTTAGCCCGTACGAAAAAAAATTTACCATCTGTAAGCAAGATTCTTGATCACACCTACATCTTTCACGACTTAAAAACCGTTCGAAAACTCAGGTTCAATCATCTGGATGGCGCGGAACAGTTTTCGAAGCCAACAACATTTCTTGTGACGTAGAAAACGGAAAAGGAGCTTAGGAGAGCACAAGTGAAACCATTCTAATTAATTAACTTGGTTGCAACTCCCCCCCCCNTTAGGTTGAGAGTTGAATATCCGCTGTAATTCTGAACACAAAGGCAATTGTTAAATGGAGTATTTGATGAAAAATAATCCTTTCGAAATGTATTTTTTTAAATTTTCACGCAGCCTGCCATGTAAAAGATAATAAAACTTGATTTTTGTTTATTTGAGGTTGGTGGATGAGTCCCCGCGGTGGCTGGTGGTGCACGGCCACCACGACAAGGCTCTCAAGATCTTCAAGAAGGCTGCTAGAATCAATCGCAAGGAACTGCCAAGTGAGGCTGATATGCGCAACATCATGGAGATCACGCAGAAGGTGTAGAAAGCTTATAAATCCTAGTGTTATACAAATAATCATTGGAATGCATGGAGATGGGTCAGAGCATTGGCATGGCAGTGCAGGATTGACATGGTTATTTATTAGCTAGCATAGGTTTCAATACAATGATAATGTATGCAGCGCGTGTCTTACGACGCCGCAGTGGGATTGGAAACCAGTTGTATGAGATCTGTTTAGGTGGTTTTCCGATTCCACTGTTGCTGCATCGTATTCTGGAGTTGATATTTTTCTACCAACGAAATGATAATCTTTTGTGAATCGTTTTAGTAGGATATTTGATATCTGCAGCCACCAGACTCTAATGAGACAAACTATAATGTACAAAAATTATATGATTCATTTGTTAAATGTTATCATTGAATGATCCACTTCGGTCATCGTGAGTAAACGATTATCTTCGGTAAGTGTCTGTCGAGGGCATCAGTTCAGCCTTATTTTCAAGGTTATCATTTATACGTGCATATTCTGTATCGTCAGTATCATTTACAGATTTCGTCTCATCATTTCCAATTTTCAATCTCATATTTCCTAACTTATCAAGGAAATTAAAACATGAAAGAGCACTGATTTCATTAATGGAATTGAAGAATGCTGATACTATACATCATGAAGCTGTTGAGAGAGAAGCTGATTAGACATGATAGTAATAATTAGGACTTATCTAACGAGTTCTTCTAGGCGATGACGATGCGTAAGCGGGTAGGCTGATCACATTTTGAATTGAAGTTAATGTGTATAATATAGGTGAGATAGGTTTTCTGATTTTTTATGTTGAGTCACGACACTGACAAATCAAACATTTATTAACTGTTTATGTCTCTTCGATTCATCGAAATATGTTTCAACCCCCGAGCCAATGTTGATGTCGAAAATGCATCGACGGAGAGTGCATTAGCTGGCACCTATAATAGTGAAAATGACAACCATATAGTTGACATAACTGTAGACAACGCTGTAGTACTTGCAAGAAGGTTTCACACTTTCACGCACTGCCAGCGAGTCTTTAAAAGGCAAAGGTATTAATTTTTATTACACTACTGGCGTTTAAATTATCATTTTTATAATTTAACCACTGACTGGCATTTAAAATTCCAGGCAAATGATATTGCGTTTTATAAACTGATATTTAAAACAACCGAGAAGACATCTGAGGCGACTCTTTCCTTCTGCTCTGTCCTGTCAAATGTTTGTAACAGAGAAAACAGACAAAGTAGTTAATGATATTCGTGTGCTGCATCTACTCTGATGCATCACTGACATACTCTCGAATCAGGATACGCTTGGAGACTGGAATACCTGCGTACTGACAATATTATTTTAAATCAATTCACTTCTCTCCAGAACGCAGCTATCCACGATGCCAGAAGCGAAGCGACTGGAAGCGCATTTAAGCGGCGCCTCAAAGAGATGAGAGTTCTCTTCAGGTGAGCCAAACTTCATATTACATTTGGTTGTCACGAAATTCAGGCCGTGAGTCTCAGTTCAAAATTTGTGGCTGCTGAAGTCACGCTTGGTTAGTGACTCATACATCAGTTGACACTTGTTTGTAAAACTCTTTGTTCTATTTTTTATATTGGTTGCGGAGCATATCAAATGAGCTAAGTTTGATGTATATACCGTCGAGTACATGTACCAATTACCGTTTTAAATAATGTTTACGGGAATTTTTTACGTACCATTTTCAATTAAATTTTCGGAAACATAGTGTTTCCGTGCAAGGGTAATTTCTCGATGAAAAAGTGATTGCAACGCAAAAATAACTTTCCGAATAAATGGAGTCGTGAAAAATGAGGTTAATAAGTATTCCATAAGACATTTTCGGTTGCTTTTTACAAAAGTATCAACATTGTTAGTAATGATAGTTGTTGCTTCGTACGAGTCTGTATAAGTAGCAGTAAAAGTTGGAATAAAATGTCACACACCGGAGATATCCTGCTGACGTTGGGGCGCTTGGAGCCATCAATTTGCTGGATATGATCCTGAATATTACTGCGACCGCCAGTGAACTGACATTCAATGAATTACCATGATTTTTCTATTATGAACTCAATTCACAAGAACTAAAACGTTCACACTTATTTTTCAGCACAATAAACCTATTAATACATGTAAATCGTATCTCAGCAGCACTTGAAACTTTCCACATGCCCCCAGCCAAATGTTTCTTACGGCAGTACCCGAGCTCTGCGACTCCGGACCTTCACGATGTGGGTTTTGTTCTTCGTGGCGTCGATGGTGTTCTACGGCCTGTCCCTGAGTGCCGTGTCGTTCAGTGCAGACCCCTTCATCTACATGGCGGTGGGGGGCCTGATGGAGGTGCCTGCCTACACCATCACTGTACCCATCATCGACTACTGGGGCAGGAGGCTGCCCACGGCGCTGTCCTATTTGGTGTGCGGTCTCAACATCCTAGCACTCACCTTCATACCTAAGAGTGAGATGCAGATACATACCTAGTTAAAATTCGTTGCGGTGTTTCCAACGTGTCACCTCAGTTCAATGGAGTAAGTGGAATTTAGTGCCGATTTAGTGTTTTGCAGTTTGAGCCTATAGTTCTCGCTGCAACGAATCAATCGTGAGCACTAGCAATCCAATTGAGTAATCCAAACGCGCTCACTCCTGCAGTTTATACTAACTGAAGCCATCATTGGCAAGCAGTGGCCTCTAGTAGTTTTAGTGCAGTTCGGTGACGCCCAGTAGAGTTCACTGCCGGAATTAGGCAGAGGTGCGCTGTTACGGGGCAAGACAACCGCGGTAAAAGCAGACATCACTTTTAACAGCTGTGTGACACTGTTGATGCAGTACTGATTCTACAGTAGCACTTGACCAATTTTTTTAAAAGATAAAGGCAAAAGCCGTGATAGCTGCGTACGGGAAATTATGTCAAAAGTAATACGGAGAATGAAACGTTAAATAAGAGGCTTACGATCAAGTAAGTGATTACATGATCATTTCTGGCCAGAGTATCCTTTAACTTAAGAAGTTAACAGCCACGAGTTAAACTAAAGTTCAATATTCAACTCAAATTCAAAGTCAATTGCAGTTAGCAATTTTGAAAAAAGCTAACATTAACTGGATTGTACTTGTATTTAGCTATGATTGAGTATTTATCAAAGTTAAGTTTGTGACCACGGGTCGGTCAGCAGCATTAAGAACATTCCCTACGTGTACCACCTGTGGCTTATATAACGTGTCGATGTTCAGAAAATATTGTTCTTTAACACAAATTATTTGATAAACTGACCGCATTAATAAACTGAAAATGCGGTGTACAAATAAGAAGAGTAAATGAACCATTCTACATTAATTACGACCTGGTGATTTTTAAAATTTTAGACACATTTTTAGACATGAAGGTGCGCGATGTAATCATTTAGCATTATTAAATTTGATGATATAGCAGTGATTCGCATGCAGTGTCTGCCTTAGCACTTCTGATATACCGACGGAGATCTTTAAAATTAAGTTAATGAATAAGCCAAGGCTTCTTCTTTAGCCTATACATATAACTATCAGTCTATAGCTCTCCGTCCAGGTTAACACTCTGGCATATCTTGAAAAATGGAAAAAGGATTGAATGTTATTGAGAATGGAGTTAGTTCATGAGTTACTCCCCACTAATGAACAGAATATGGGCGTTTATAATCTCACCCGATGTTTGCAATCTAGGTTCAAGAAGCAAGAGCAACAATGGTGCGTCACTGGAGCAATCATTTCTCGGTCGTTTCAACTGATGGAAGGATTGGTTGAACTGATCATTCAACCCCTGTAGAAGTACAGTGCATGTAACATATTCTGACTTCTAACAATACCAAGTTAGGTTTAATCGAGCTCGTCAACCTTTTACATCGACTCAAAATTGTGATTTGAGCTTACGAATAAACTTACCCTACGCTCTAATCCAAAATTTTAGGATCTATCAAGAAGCCCATGGCAAGAATACCATTAAATAGTATTTATGATTTTAAGTTCGATTTTCTTGGCCTTGTAGTTTATGACATCTCGCAAATGGCTGAGGTACGCTAAGTAAGACCAACATTAGTTCTCATTTTGAATGACATTTCTAATAACACTCAAAAGTGTCACCGTTCTCCGCAACGTAACGTTTTCAGTAATTTTAAACTGCCCCGTTCTTGCTAAATCTGATGACACTGTAGTTGCCCCTCCATCAACATTTTTTACTCCGGCACTTACTGAAGAATTTCAATTATCTTCAGATGATCTTCCACCCTCATTGTAACGCTACAAAACTAACGTTCAACTGGACAAATATACTGGGTAGTTTACTTTTGCTTTATCGTTCAAGAGTTGGCGTTTTTCCGCAGGTCACGGGTGGTTGGTCATCACTCTGGCCATGATTGGCAAGCTGGGCATCAGCATGGCTTACCAGATAGTGTACATGTACATCCTCGAGCTGCTGCCCACCGAGGTGCGGCTACAGGGGCTCGGGTCGTGCATGGTCGCCTCCAGGGTCGGCTCTATCCTTTCACCCTTCATCACCGACTTCCTGGTGCGTGTTACTTACAGGCTTGGCAGTGTGTGGAGCGTCCTCCGTGTTGCTTGTAAACCTTCGCAGAGACTCAGTGGTTCAGGAGCAATGTGTTGCATATACTAGCATTTAATGTGTTAGCGCAATGTCTTTATCACTGTGGTAAGTCATGCTAATCATGATATTGGTTTTCAATATCTTTATAAATCGTCTATGGAACTACAAGCTTTTAGCTAATTTAAATTTAGAAGCACTTCCTATCATCTTGAAAAATGCAAACAAATATATCATATACCAAAAAAGAGAAAAATTTGTCAGATTCACTTGATAGGACAGTATATTTCACACACGTGGAGGCCTAATGTATTGTGTAGTGTTGACTCTTTTCATTGTTTCCACAGCTATCTTTGTTTGGAAGATAATTCCTTCTTTTTGCAGGTTTCGAATTGCGTCATCTTCATTTGGACTGTGTTGTTCCTTTTACTAAAGTAACGCCGTAAATTATCTTTCCCTAAATTATTTGCGAAAGTACTACAGGAATTAATATTTTTTAAAGGTGAATCGACTTGATAACGTATTGGAGAAAATAATTCTTGCCATTTCCTTGGTACACCACAAAATCCATGAGAGGAAACTGAAGCTTCTGAGCCTCCAACTTTTTTTGACTGGCTTGTTAAACTCGTAGGTAAATCTCTAGACTGGCATTTAGCATGCAACCCTGATGCCAAGTCAGTCAGTCACTCTCTTGCAAACTGTACTTTTGCTCTCTAGGTAGCCAGGAACACCTGAAATAAACATTACGCACGTAAATATTGGGAAAAATTTAAAAAAGCGCTTAACACCATACACAGCGAATACAAGGAATAACGTAGCGCCATCGATTGCACAACTTTTGGTGAGCAAGTAGCATGCCTCAACCGTGTTACATTAGAGAGGCGTAAAGCTTTGTGAACTGGGTTTTCAAATATAAAATTGTACTCATAGTTTCATTCTAAACAGTTCTCGCATGAGAAAAATGAGTGAAACCTGTGTCGAGCTAGGAAAACGAAATTTTGAACAAGGAATCTATTTAGTAGTTATATATATGTTTCGTGAATGTACATTGCAACCTCACATTGTGGAGGTAGTCTAACCCAATCACAAAAGATGGGTTTTAAGCCTCATACATTAAGTGCTATGACTATCATACATACACAAGCATACTCCCAACTCAATTTAAAACTGAATATAGAGTTAGGTCTGATAATGCACCCAACCGCAAGACATGGATTACAAGCAGTTCGTGCTTATCAGTCAGGTTTACAAAAAACGAGTACACTCATTGTGATGCAATTGTTTCTCTCAGGGCGAGATCATTCCGTGGTTGCCTTCGACCATTTTCGGCATGGCGAGCCTCGTAGCCGGGATCCTGACGCTGGTGCTGCCGGAGACGAACAAGCAGCACATGCCGGACACCGTGGCGGAGCTCGAGCCTGGTGCCACCGTCGTGCCTGACGACGAAAGTACCACGGAGAAGAAGGTGACCATTGAGGTCCCGGAGATGGAAAAAGAAGAAATGAGTGAAAGACCCAGCAAATTCAAGAGGATACGAAACTGGAGGCAGCAAACTGGACATCCAAGGAAAAGCATAGACAGCGATGTTCCTTTGAGGCAAAATCCTGAGTTCGCAGCAAAGGTAAAGGAGAAACAAACCAAGCATCCAACTGCTATCGATGAAGAAGAGGACAATGAGGTCCAATAAATTGAACCAATGGATAGGTTTGATTAAATTGTAAGTTAGTTAAAGCCTCCCTAAACACAACAAATGTGTTCATAGGAGAGGAAGGAGGGAGGCACTATTTAGTACAGAGTTGAGAGAGCACGGAACCTATGCCTAAAGTGTGTCTTCACACAAGATATATAGCGCAAGGAAACAACAAGTATGACATTGAGTATGGTGCATAAATTAAGACAGAAGCTGAAGAAGAAAGTAATAGGTGCCGAAAAACAGTACAGCAGTGAACCGAAAAAGATAGTCCATAACAATACAAAAAACCTTAGTTATTTCGATAAAAAAAGGCTCACCTAACCCTCACCTCGGGTTTTAGATTAGATGTTAGATTAAGCCAACCTAACCGCTAAAAAAAGCGTTCCGAAGAGAGGAAGGAGGACGGCATTTTTATGAATGGAGGTAAGAAAACGTGGAATCTATGCAGAAGGGGATAGAAACAGTAAATTGAGAAAAAAAGTCTATGAAACAAGAAAAAAGTTGAAGAAAGTAGTAGGTGCCGAAAAACAGGCCAACAGCGAACCGAAAAAAGGTGGTCCTTAACATAACAAAAAACGTTCTATTTTAGCAAAAAGAAGGCTCACTTAACTCTCAGCTCGGGCCCTCACACATTTTCCTCTGGGAGTGCTAATTCTAATTATTAATATATAAGAAAGTTTTAGCCTCCCTTAACCACGACAAAGATGTTCTAAGAGAGGAAGGAGGAAGGCACCATTTAGTATGGAGTTGAGGGAACGTGGAATCTATGCACAGGGTGCACAGAAACAGTAAGCTAAGAAAGAAGTTCATGAAACAAGAAAAAGTGGAAGAAGAAAGTAGTAGGTGCTGAAAAACAGGACAGCAGTGAACCGAAAAAAGATGGTCCGTAACGAAACAAAATCCTATTTTATTTCAACAAAAAGGAAGCCTACCTAACCTTTAGCTCGGGCCCTCACATAATCCCCCTGGGAGTGCTAATTCCCATAGATACAACAGTTGTATCCCCCTGAGGGGGCGCTAATTCTAATTGATACAATAGTTGTATCCCCCTGAGGGGCCCTCAGCTCGGGACTTCACATTTTCTCATTGTGAGCGGTAATTCCCGTAGACATAGTCGTATTCCTCCCCAGGGGTTGGGATGTGGTAGATTTCTATTCTAAAACTAAGTTTTTCGACACAAATCTTGGATTTCAAAAGTTTCGTGCCATTTATTCTTGCACAATATTTCAACACGTGCTCGGCCAGGTAAATTGGCGATTCGTCACCTGTCGTCGTTTATTAATTTTTGTTTGACCCTGTGCACAAAGTTTGCTAAGTTGAGGTTTGTGAATTTTTCTTACATTACTGTCCACGCTGATGCGTGAATTGGCTCAACTATCGTAATTGAACTTGTATTCAAATTTTTAAACCCTTTTGGTATGTAGATTACATAGTTCGGGTCTTTTTCGCCAACTGAGTGGTTCAGAAAATTCAAACATTCCCGCTGGAGCTACGAATTTGTATTTTGTTTGATTGATGACTTATTACTCTCTTGCCGTATTTCCGCATGAACTTCGCCATCTTTATGAGAAAAAGCGAGACCTGAATCAAGGGAGAGCTACAAAATGCCACAACCTGAATGCAATTTTTTTTTGACAACACTTTACTGCGCCGAGTTAACTAATGAAATTTAACTCGAAATAAAGTCAATTTTGACAACAACTAACGTTAAATGAATCGTGCTTTCAATTTCATTTTGATTAAGTATTTATTCAAATTGAGTTTGTCACTAGTAGTTAGACAGCAGCATTATCAAAATCTCCTCAGTGGCCAGTGGTTGCTCCCGTCGCAGCCAAAGTGTATAGCTTCTGTGAGTAAGTAAGTGTTTTATCCATTATAACTTTTCCAGCCTAGGTCTCGTCCCAAGTCAAAATGAAGAATCAAGTCGTCATCATGTCACCTCGACCTCAAGACCCGGATGCAAGAGGTATCAGAAAGACTTAGAATTAATAACTGCGCTCAGTCATGCCACATATTTTTGTCAAGAAATGAAATGCCACAAAATATTTAAATTTATTGGTCTTTGATTGTCACGTACAGCAAAACTTTGATCCCATAAACTCTTGAGCCAACTACAAGGCACTCAATTACAAATAAATATCCGATAACAAAATGCCTTAGTATTACTTCGAACAGTTTAAACATCAATACTTGGCCAAACCACGCTCAGCAATATTAATATACGAGCAAATGAATTTCAAATCATCAAAAATTTACGAAACGTCACTAGAAAGAAATTTTCTGCTTAAAATGTCACGAAATAATCTGTGTGAGTCCATGATATAAACATGTAAAGGTCTCTTTGTCGCTCTCGTAGATGAACGCGATTTTGAATGGTGGTGAGATTATTATTTTCAAGCCTGAGAAATTATGTTACTTATAAGCCAACACTACGCATTGTTGCTTTCCTCAACTACAGTCCCTGCGCACGTTTGCCCTTTCATAAAATGCCTCTGGCATTCAGAAAACAGGAAGAATACCAGCGCTTAATTTATCGACGGCTCTTCAGCAACTTCAATAAAATATGACACGAAAAGCAATCCACTAAAGAGAGACCGTAAATGTACAAGCTCTCCTGTGGCTAAAATAAATTATTCTACGCCGTAGTATAAATGACCTGCAGAACCGTACAACTCGCTTGTTACAATAAAGGTGAATTCAATGTCTAAATTCACTAATTCTAAGAACTTTTAGTCATGGCAATAACAACATGGCACCGCTGTGAATACGGCCTGTTCGTACGATAGACACAGACCCAAAGCTTTGAACGCAAAAACGTACATCAGCGAATATTGAAAAATGATTACCACTTAATAAATGAAATATTATTCATGGCAGAAAAACTTGCATGAAAACACACATTTGGCTCGCTTAGAAACGCTCCTGCTTCGAATGAACGCTTAGTCCATTCCATTTTTTGAAATTTCCAAATTGCTTGTTAACTAACTCCCATTATTTGATGCATCATTTGAACAGAAACAGAGCTATCGATATCAGTGACGCGGCAATGCGCATTCATATCTCAATAGAGAACCATAAGCACTTCCATCGTGGTTTGATAATTAACCCGTTCGTTGGTCGCTGGTTAATTTGCTATTTATAGTCTTTTCGTAGACAATCCCATCCTGCACTGCAAAAAAAAAAACTGAACGCTAATGACAGAAAATTTTTGTTTTGAAAAGCAACCGTTTATGATGATTGAATTTAATTCGAAAGTTATTCTAACACAGAAGTAAAATCGATACATGAATGGATCCGTACTTGAACAGTTAATTTAAGAACAGTTCTCACGAATGAATATTTGCAAAAAAAAATAATAATAATGAAAAAGGAAGGTGGCGTGCCTGTTAAAATATATAAAACACATATACTAACTATAGACTAGACCCTACCGCAGAAAAAAGAAAAGTGATATGTACGAAGATAGGGAACTGCACTCAGGCAGGAGGCAGAAATAATAATAAAGTCGCTGAGAGGGAAATGAAGGAAACACAAACTTTCACAACCGTTCTGCTGAAACAGGAACTTAAGGTGAAATTCAAGTAGAAGCTTTGACATCCCCTAAACGAGCTAATTGTTAGACTCATTTGAGAAAGTAACCTGGATGCTCTAAATGCAATGAATGATGACAATTAATAATTTCACAATTTTCCCTAATACATAATCATGATTTTTTTTGCCTCATTCCATAAAACATCAGGAGCAAGCAGTCCAGAATGTCTTTTGGTCCCATATGAACGTTGCTTTGATATCAACCATTTAGCCAATGATTAGCCAATATCAACCATTCTTCATATCAAATAAGCGAAAGCATCTCATTCAACAGTCTCACAGTCATGCAATTTTTCCAGACGGAAGTTGTGCTTTTCACAGCTAGCCAAGATAGGACACCATCACTCCACAACTACAGTAGTTACTCTACTATAACGCTCAAGACAACGCAGTAATGAAGGAAAAGCATTGGTAATCAGAGTTTTCAAATTTAAAATGCTATCTCCTATTCAAACCAGTGCCGTTTTTTAAATGGTTTGAAAACGTACTCGGGACAGGTCTTGGAATTCCCCAGAACGGGGAGAATCCGAAGTAATTTCCAAAACAAAGTTAAAATTTTGGCACACCTCTCATTTTGAAACTATTGCACGTACGAACCAAATAATTATTAATCTAAATTAAAGCGCATCAAGTTCGTCAGTTGTGTCTATACCACGAAAATTTCAACTTATTTATGGGAAAATAGGAACTTAGATGTTCTTCACCTCGCTGTTGAGTCTACTTTGCTAAAATTTCTAAGTTATATAGAAACAATTGGGGAACTTGATGAGCTTTTAATTCGAAGTTCTTATGCGCTATGCCTTAGAAATGTGGGGAGTCATAATGAAATACTTTCAAGGATGCGCTTGGCTCTTGCCTTCCCCGCATGAATGGAAAACTTCTCATCCATGACCACATATATAATTTAATGAGTATTAATATTAACGTAGTCTGAAATTTGCACTAGCAATAGTTTAAAATTTCCCTAAATTTTCGCTGTTCCAAGAAATCCTACGACGTGACTCATATGAGTTTTGAGACCGGTTCAAAAACGGCACTCCAGTCCCATTCATGGTCCTATTGAGATTCTCGCTGCTGCTTTTGAATGTGGCAAAACCCACTAATAAGTGTCTATTAAAAATTTCTGTAGATTTTAAGGCGCACAACTTCGACGTTTGATGTTGAATATGATCGGACAATAGTGTCAACAAATTTCGTTTCAATGAGTTCCTGTACGATACAAAGAAATTCATAGTATAAGAAAATTCTGTTTTTAATATCAAGCTCATCATTTCATGCTTCAATTCTTCGCTAATTTGATCCTTCAAATCGTTATTTGATGCCAAATTACGCATGCACACGAATTACCAATAAGACCTTAGAATTCATATTAGAGCTTCCTTTTGGCCAATAAAGCGATCAAGTTTTCAGCGTTCCTTGCTCTCCCTAGTACAAGATACACTAACTTGACTTATTAGAACCATGAAAGTCGCGAGGAATAGAGGTGTTACATAAACTCCCGTGGCAATGATACAAAATCAGTTTAAATTCACCGTGAGTTAAAATTTGCGGAAACGTGGTGAGTAATTGTGTAAGTTCACCAGCAGCTGCTTACGAGTTCATTGCTAATCGCACCAGTAAAGAAGTAGAACATTGACTAGAAAAGAAGGGCAAACGCGCATGTAATAGAATTATAACTAACTCATATAGGAGACAACAAAATAATCACTCATGGGAGATTTGGCCGACAAAATAAAACGCCATAAAACAAAGTGATGATCAAGGGAGATTCATTTCCTCTCAGACTATAAGCTCAAAAACATCTGCAAATGATAGGCAGAACACCTCACTGGAACATTTCTTGTCCAAACGGAGATTTGTACTAAATTGCTAATCAAATTTCAGTGCAGAAACCGTTAAGGGGCCCTTTTCAAGGAAGTCAATGGGATTATTTACTACATAACACTTATGCATTGTAGCAGTACACAGGGGCTTAAGAGAACACACATAAATGTTTCTCACATTAAAATAACTTTTTAACACGAGTAGTGTGAGCGTAATAACTAAAAAATATTTTTACATGGATATACTACAAGATATTACTATTCTCTAAAACGTAAAAATTCAGGCTTTAATATTTACTGATGAATATCTTCACTATTAGTATTCGTACATTTAATTTAACGATCAAAATCGATGTGTGAGAATTATTTTTGAGGTAATTTTCTAACATCCTATCGTACGTCCTCTCGTTATAAATTACGTGTTTGTCCATTACAATTACCAAAATTAACAACACGGAGAGAAAATAATTGAATGAATTGTAGCGATTACAGGTACTAAGTAGACACTCGTCACATTCGCTCCAAGCTCATACATCAATTTAGTACTTATCATTGACATCAGAGTCATGGCAATCGTCATTGTGATTTTGGTGATTTATATCAGAAGGAGCCAGAGTGGACTCTACTGTTCCTCCATTGTCCGTCCTACAAGCACCCAATCGTACACCATTCACGGACACGTCAGCATCAGTCAAGTCGAAGTTCCGCCCACACGCGGTCGTGGCCACTCCCGAGCCTGTGGCAGCACTGGAAGTTTTAGGAATGTCGGCCCTCTTAATGAGCGATGCTGAATGGGTAAAATCCACCGTGGTGTTCATCACGTCATCAGAACTGTAGTTGTGAACAGTAGAAGAAGATGGCGCTCTGTAGCGGTCAAAGTTTTCTTCCAATTCACCCAAGAACTGAAAAACACAAAGCTAATTGAAACATTGATATAAAAACAAAAAGGATGTTAAAATCAACAGCGATTGAGAAATTTCTGAAACGCATTTTGAAAAACTAGACACCTAAAATAAAGTAAGAAAACCGAGTTACCTGTCCAAATTCTTCCCGCTTGACGCGATTAAGCCGACTCTTGAAGCGATGCTTCATGCGTTCGTCTTCTAGGGCAGTCTTTTGTGAGTCAACTTCTACTTGAAGTAAAGCACATTTCTCCCGCAACTTGGCAGCCTCGAGCCTCTCTTTCCTCGCCTCGGCCCTAACTCGCCTGAGCTCAGCCCCTGCCTCATCTCTCTCGTTACCACTCGAGCCGAGACCAGAGTCGGCGCCAGTGCTCGTTTGGAAATCGCTGTTACGCGCGGTTAGTAAAGTTTCGTGTGAGGTAGAAAAACGAGACGACAACTGTCCACTTTTATGTGTAAATGAGGCTTTTGGACGAGTTGAAAAGGACTCTCTCGAAAAATCATGCTTGGAGTCTTTAAGGCGGTCTTCCTTTTTAGGAGAAATAGATGATGCACGAAGACTCTCAAGCCTACGTGTCAGTGACGACGATGACAAACATGTTAAGCCCAATGGCTGAGTTACATCTTCATCTTTATCATCATCAAGTTTCTTCAAAGGAGCTTTAGATTCAGCACCCTTAGAAGCAAATGCTTCCATGCTTTCTTCTATACACCTGAGATCCGCCAAGTGATGAATCACATCCGAGGGATAGTTAGGAGAGTTATGACTAAAGGTAGGAAGTCGTCGAATATCACGAGGTAGAAGAGATGTTGTGAGGTTGCCAACCCCAACTTTTTGCCTAGATGACAATAGATTTCTATCAGAGTCAAAAGCACTCGAGAACTGCACACGCGAACAAAACTGCGAGTAGTGACTTTCAACTTCAGGGATCGTTTCAAATTCACGCTCGGTGAATGAGTTAGTTTTTACAGCAGGAGATAGAAAATAACTTTCATTTTCACAGCTTTCATTGAAATTTTTCCCACTTGTAGATTTCCAGTCATAATTTTTCCCATGTGTTGACTGAAAATCGTCGTTTCTATTGTTCAGAGATTTGAGAATATTTTTAACGTCATCGGCTACTTTTCTATCAAGCTGATCAGCCAACACCTTGTTGAGATCTTCGTTTTGCTTGAGCAAAGCCTTGTTGTGTTGCTTCAACTCAGTGACGCGTTGTATCTCAAGTTGCAGTTGCGTTTTCTGTTGCAAGTTCACCATTTGTTCCTTGCGCAGCTGCTGCTGACATTCACACAAGCTGCAGCCTTGCTTCGACAACTTGTCGTGTAGATTCTTGACTTCAGCGTCGTTGACAGCCTTGCAGTCGCTAAGCTCTTCCCTCGCGGCCAACAACTCCTTTGTGACGTCCTCCACAATGGACAACCTCTCGTCTGTAAGTGTTTGAAGCTTGGAGTGGCTGAGCTGCAGCGCCTGCAGCTCACCCTGCAGTAACACAGCAGTAGACTCAGCAGCGTCCCGTTCTTCTCGCGCTGCAGCCATCGCGGCTCGGCTACTTTTCTCGTTACATTCGTTTGATGCCACAAGCGTATCGAGCTCGTGCTGGAGCCGGTCGCATTCAGCTCCGACCTGCAGTAAAAATATACGAATATTAATCTTGCAGGTAAATAATTTTATTTCCCCTTCCAAGTCATGCATTTTGGAGTAGTGCGATTTCTGCTTTGTACTCAAGGATTTGAACTACTTTACCAATCCCAGGGTTTATGTAATGAAATAACAAAAATCTAGCTTGAAACACACAGCGTTCGGAAGACTTCCTCGTAGTCCAGACGATTGCAATGCAAGTATTTTACGCGTAGGATCTTGTTTTCTTAGTTTGTTGAATGCAGAGCAATGGACACCACACCAATGATATTATAAGTAATGAACATGCACAGCTTAGCCAATGGTTTGACCTCCCGTCACTCTATAAGAGATGTAGCTGTAGCCCCTGGCCACCAAAGGCTGCAACAGCAAATGCCTCACAGAGCAGATTCAAAATTATCTGTATATAAAATATGATCATAACGCTGTACGGTAGTCATTTCTCTACTGAAAGGAATTTTAACTATTTTGTCCTTACAAAAGATACTCCAGGCCTCCTCTATATTGGTAACGTTAGCACAAAATGGAGCTTGAGCTGTGAGTGCTGCTCACAGATGAGAATTTCAATCAGTACCTATATCAGTGTTATTGGTAAGATTTGAGCATTTTCGGCTACTGAAGAGAAAATTTAGGCTCCATTTAGTTAAGAAAATATATGAAGATCACATAATGTAAGGGATTATGAACCCAAAGAAACAAGGGGGCTACATTACATTAATTTGATGTTACAACAACAAAAGTTTACTAAGAAAGCCGCACACACTCATCACCAATTAGCAAAATAAATTTCTATTGAAGACCAAAAATTAAATACTATACACACATAATTAAGATTAAGTGAGTAAAAAATTTATGATAAACAAATACAAACGAGCGTTTCGGATGATCTTTACAATTTTAGAATAGAGATTAGATTACAGGTTAGTTTAAGCCTCCCTAACCGCTACAAAAAAAAAAAGGGTATCGAAGAGAGGAAGGAGGAAGGCACCATTTAGTATGGATATTAGGGAATGCGGAATTTATGCAGAAGGAGCATAGAAACAGTAAGCTGGGAAAGAAGTTCATGAAACACGATAAAAGCTGGAGAAGAAAGCAGCAGGTGCAGAAAAACAGGATTGCAGTGAACCGAAAAACGTGGTCCTTAACATAGCAAAAAATGATTTATTTCAATAAAAAGGCCTACCTAACTCTCAGCTCGGGCCCTCACACATTTTTCCCTGGGAGCGCTAATTCCCATAGATACAATGGTTGTCTCCCCTTGAGGGGACAATTTTAGAATATAATCAGATACAAAACAAAAAAATGATTAAGCTTACAAGTTCGTTGTAATTTATTAATCTCATACTTAATTTTATCACCGATTAAAAATTGCCCACAATTTTTGCTTTCATTTTTTTGAAAAAATACCAATGTGATATCAAAGAGCGAGTTACTTTCAACACGCTGACTGTGATGAACTATACTGCAGTTCAATAATCAAGTCAAATTTAAAGCAAAAACATGTTAGCAACATTGCCGCCAACATTATAAATACCTAACAGTAACTATGTATCAAATACCATTAATTTTAAAAGATTAACATTCTTCAAATGACCCATCGATGGGTCGTTCCGCAGCAGGAAAAACTTGTGCAGGACCCACTGATGGTTCGTATTGCAAGCAACGTGTCAAGATGAAAATGCAAGGCCAAAATTCGAACCTCGAGTAACTGGGAGGTTGACTCATCACGCAAGTGGTCGAACTGGGCCTTGATGTCCTTGGTGACGGCGGTGCTGCTGAGCAGCTTCTGCTGACACTGCGCCAGCTCCTCCCGCAGCGCCGCCGACACCCGCAGCTGCTCAGCCTCGAACTCCTTGCGGCTCGTTACCGTCGCGCTCAGCTCGCTTCTGTGCACAACACATGGATGCTCGAATGCTTGTGAGCGCTCTTCAATGGTGAAATGAATGAAAATCATACTGCATGGTAAAATTATTGTGAATGGTGTCTAATGGTGAAATAATGGTTAACGGTGGTTAACGGTGTTTAATGGTGAAATAATGGTTAACGATGTTTAATGATGAAATAACTGTAGAAAGGTTTTGAGGAGTGAAATAATTGTAAAAGGTATTGAGGAGTGAAATAATTGTAAAATGTATTGAGGGGAAAACTATTTGTAAAAGGGATTGAGGAGTAAAATAATTGTTAAAGGCATTGGGGGGGTAAAATAATCGTAAAAGGTTTTGAGGAGTGAAATAATTGTAAAAGGTATTGGGGGGTAAAATAATTGTAAAATGTATTGAGGGGAAAACTATTTGTAAAAGGAATTGAGGGGTTAAATAATTGTAAAATGTATTGAGGAGTGAAATAATTGTAAATGGTGTTCAATGGCGAAATAATTTTCATTATTAAAATTGTGAACAACTGTTTTAAGTGATTAATTCAAACCATAAAAGTTACAGCGCTACAATTCTAAGGAGTTGGCACTGAAATGGTTTCAAAATATTTTTTGAATTGCCAACAACAATTACAAACCCTGACCAACAGAATTGCTCATCTAAAAATAATACCTGTCATTTGTACAAAATAGACCATTTTCGTGAAAAAAAAAACTATTTATACATAGACATGAGGAAGAACATTACTTCTGATGAACTATGATTTACAGTCCACGAGTGATCAAAATGAAACACGGTCCCATTAGTTAATGGCTGACGTTTTATTCATCATTAGCTAAGGTATACTAGACAATACCCAAATTTACGGTTCACAAGATAAGATTGTTCAATATCTAACATAATATAGCTTAGCAGGCCTGAATAGTCCCACGCTGTAAGCCATCCAGTCTTGTACGCTTTCAACAGCGCAGAATTTAAGCTTTAAACTTAAACTTTGTTTGCGTTACAAGACGAGTTGTGGACACACCGCTGACCGGCAGATCACCACAATCTGCATAACAGTTTACGGCATAACAGTACTCACTGCGTCTGCTGCAGTCCCTCTTCAGCTCTGGCCAGTTGCAGGTAGAGCTGCTGCAGCTGCAGGTCCTGCTGCCTCTGCTGTTCTCGGTTCTCCAGCACGAGGGACGAGCACCTAATGCAAGTAAGTAAAATAAAACATCTAAATTATATGTCTGAGGGAAAACAACAGCATGAGACGCTATAAAATTCATCTTGGGACACCTAATATCTCCAAATCATAAAGTAAAGTTAACAGAGGTGCAATGTCAAAGCTACGTGGTCTATGTAAAGTAGGTGAAAAATTGCAGCAACAACGAGCACCTTGGTAAGGTATAAAAGATTGTGCAATGGTGCAATGGTACAATGGCATAAGAGTCACACGCTAATGAAAGCTGCAATGCTTTATAGCAGTAGACAGACAGCAACTATGACGCAAAACGGGTAAGTTTTTACGGTGAACGAGTGGTTTAGTGGTCAGACTGAATAAGCTTTTGACTCGTTTCCGTTCCAATGCATACCCCAACATTATAACGCATTACTAATAATTTTGTAATCACATTTTTGTTTACTGAGCCATTTTTCTCTTCTAGGAGAGATGGCTAAGTATCATTGACATGATACTTTTACAGGGATGATTATGTGATGGGGGTTTCCCAGGCCCCTAGTCACGCCCGAGCTTTAAGGCCTTGTTTTCTCTCGTTTAGTGCCCACGTAACATTCCTTGAGGACAGTGACCCCACTGCAGGCAACGACCCTGATTTGCCGCCTCTGCGCGTTCACGCCAACAGCTGCGCCACCACAGGGTTCGAACCCAGTGCAGGAAGCATAGAACGCAAGCGCTCTGTGCACTCAGTCACTGCAGGCCTCTCATCATATACAAAATATTTCAAATGTATCAAGCTTTGCCTAACGTAACGCACGCACCAAAAAGCCCCAAATTGTTAGCAAAAAATAACATTAAATGTAACAAACTCAACCGAAAATCATGTTGGTAGACCAAGTAAAACTATCAATTTTTTTATCTAAAATTGAGATTAGGCTAGGTTCAGATATCATTTCTGCACAAGAGACCAGTCATAGCTAAAAGCAAGAAAGAACATTTTCCTCATACTTATTCGTTGCTTCCAGCAGCTTTTTCTCTCCCTCAATGATATGCCGTTGCAGCTGCTCCACTCGCTCTGCCTGCTGCTGCTGTAACTCCTGACTTCGGTGGAACTCGTCTCTCACCAGCTCCAAGTTGCTGCACGCTGTCTCCACGAGCCTCTGCGCGCTGCTGCGTCTAAAAACAACGATGTGTGGTAGGAGTTTAGGGACATTTCATATGAGTTTAAGAGCCTACAGACAAATGAGAATTTCATGCATTGGCTTACCCTCGAAAGTGTCTCATCTGACTTTCCTTTTGTATTACCAGCAATCTTTGGTAGCAACGCTTCATACAAGCAGGACTTCAACTCCTACTTAACTAAAAAAGACTTATTATGCACGAGGCACCGCAGAGATTTTCAAATATTTGAACAGATCTTTAAATTTTGAACACAAGAGGCACACACTGCCTCACTACACCACAAACAAGGAAAAAACTCTTCAAGTCTACATAGAAGACCGAAATACCATTTACTCTTCAGCCATTACCTGATCTTGAGAAGGAAGCAAATGCTCAAGAAGCACATAAAATCGCATGCATCAGCTGGCAAAAATTACTAAAAATTAGAGACCTAAATGCATCAACAATCCAAGCATTAAAATTACAAAACGTCACACGTAAATGTATCGCAAACACGATCCCAGCACACAAAGCAGATGAGCATTGAAAGCAGCTAATTGAAACAAATTATGAGACAAATTTAAAGATATCACAATTTTAGTTCGCTTAAAGTTCCCTAGCTATGACAAAGGCGACCTTGAAAGAGCAAACAGAAGGGACCATGCAGAATGTACTACGGAAAACGAGGAATCCATGCACAAGGTGTGTTCTCACACAGGACACCTTGCACATAGAAACAGTAAGTTAGAAGGAAAACGAAGAAATGACAAAGAAGAGATAGCAAAGAAGGCATGAAAACGGAAACAAGCGAAGTGGGCACGAAAGTTCCAAAGACCTATCATTAACTAAAGTAACCTAACAATATTTCCAATATCAACCAACAAAAACTCTAAAAACCTCAACAGGGAACAGCGTAGAATACCAAACACAATTTCAGTCAGAACGCGGTCTTACATCCTTTCTGTAGACAAATTCAGGCAATTAAACGAGCAGAACTGAAAACCACGATATTTACCTGGGAGATATGAGAGCAGCGCCACCAGCCAGGTGCTGGAGACCAGCAGCAGGCAGCACACACTCTGTGGCCTGCAGTAGGGAGTTCAGCAGCGTGCACAGCCGCAAGCATTCCTCCTCAGCCTCCTGTGCCCTGCGCTGTGTCACTCCCACCTACTCAAAGACAGAAAAAACACACAAAATAACTAAATAATTTTTAGGTGATACATGATTGAAGGCAGATATACCTCCATTATGGGGATAACATAACTTGGGAGCAGAAGTATGACAGCAACATGAGCAACTGTTAACAACACCTGAAAACAGCAGCCAGGATAAATAACATAGCATTTGAATAGAAACAATTCCCACGTAATTTGATTAAAACAATGCCAAAATGAAAAAAAAACAAATGATTAACTAATACACATATTTCTTACAAGAACAGCATGTTTAAAGCTACATAACTCAAAGCCATCATTTTCATTCAATGGTAAGAATTACTTGACAGTCAACAAATATTTTGACTTGAATAACAAATACCTATAATTTCAAAACTGAAATGAAAAACAATTCAGTAAACATTCCTGCTGCACTCTACTTAAGGCCAAAAATTGTGTTTTGTTGATATAATTTAACCAATACACATAGTATAAGAGTGTGTGTTTACGTACAAACATGGCATGCATAAGATTCAAGGCCTTATTGATGAAATTTTTATTAAATGTCAATACAAACCATCATTATAAGAAACTTCTTGTTAAATTAAGTAGAAAAATTGCTAACACTCAACAATGAAGGCAATGCAAAAAATTCCTTAAAAAAATTTAATTGAAGATTTTGAGCCCATCAGGGCATTCTTAATGCACAGTCTTGGAAATTGCAAAAATAAAATTCACTCACTAAAATAGTTGAGCAATCAATGAAAAGGACAATAAAATTTGATACACGAAATTGAAATAAAATGATATAAAGTAAACAAACTACATGCATAAATAATTTAGCAATTTACTATTTTCAAGAAGTACTCTGCTTATCATTGAATTATTTCAATTTTAAATGAGGAAGGACTTGAAAATGCAAAGGTCAGAATTAGCAGAGCACATACCAAAACTAATAATTTATCAACACAAATGATGTGTTCACAGGGACCATTTTTGCAATGTTGCTTTATATGAGCTGGAAAAAGGCAAAGAACCAAGAAAATGGCAATTCCATGGCTGCAACCAGCATGTTCAACTACTCTTACACAGAGTGGTCACTGGGGACAACCCTCACACATTCGCAACGCATCCAAATAATATTCACGAAAAAAAAATCTTTCTCAATATTTTTCTAATAAGTATCAACGTACTCTTGCGGCACATTCAATTAATAGGTTTTCCATCAGATAAGTTAGATTGAGCCTACCCAACTGCAATGAAGGCACTCTAAAGAGAGCTAGGATGAAGTTATCATTCAGGATGAGGTTAGGGGAACGTAGAATCTACGTAAAAGGTGTGTTCCCACACAAGATTCCTGCACAATAAAGCAGTGGTTAAAAACAGAGGCTATGAAACAAAGTAAAAGTTGAAGAAAAAAGTTAGAGGTGCAGAAAAACAGGACAGCAGTGAACCAAAAAAAGATAGTAAACAAAACAAAAAATTCATTTGAACAAAAAAAGGCCTACCTATCTCTTAGCTAGGGACATCACATTTTCCCCTGGGAGTGCTAATTCCTATTGATACAATGGTTGTATCCCATGAAGGGAGCTCTGTTTTTTGTAGTCATGCACAAAGAAGCTAATTTGAGATTCAGACCCAACAAAGGCTATCTTGACCATTTAGTACGGACTGTAGGAAATGGGTGAATCAATGCACAAGGTCCATTCTCACACGGGATACCCTGGATATCGCAATAGAAACTCAAGACGGAAGATGAAAAATGGGCAAAGAAGAGACAGCACAGAACGCATTAAAACCCAAATAAGCTAAGTAGGCCCTAACGATACAAGAAGTAGTGAAAGCTCATCTACAGCTAAGGTATCTAACCTAACAATATCTCCTGGGGCGCCAGTCCTCATAGCATAGGGGGACAAACCTAACTAATCTACACCTATTGCCCATCCTATGCCCCCATGAGGGGAGTCCTTGCACAATTATTGATTAAAACCACTCAATGATAAGCAGAGTGCTTACCCTACAGAAATAGTAAATTGTCCAACTGAATATTAATTTCAGTTATTTTGCATTAATTTATTTTTTATCAACTTTAATATAAATACCTAAAGCACATAGAAAAATTGAACTGATTTTCTCACTCATGAATTCTTCCAACACTAAGAAAAAAACATTTCTTCAACACTGTTATTAACTGCACTTAGTTTCGACAATTTTTCCCTAACCAGCAGTCAGAAGATGCATTTGTACATTTTATTTTACGCAAGGGTTTTGAACTTGACCTCAACCAAGAAATGCTGTATCTTAGCAGCGGCCTGTGAGACCCGGTCTTGAGCAGCCTCAACATCCAGTCCTGAGGCCAGTCCGAAGCTCCTGCTGCCTGCTGTGGACTCGACGTGTCTGCACAAAACAATACAATGATCGATAAGTTGGTCATCGATAAAAATCCCTTGCATCTCAAGCGGAAATTTCATGGGTTATTCTGTTTAAATTACAAAACTGATTGTTGAGAAACTTGTACTTCATGAGTATGTACCACCCATAAAATAATTTGTTGATATAAAAGCTTGCTTTCTGGAACATTAATTTATGATTGCTCATTTTTTTTATAAAAATAATGTATATCTATTTAATAACATTGTAATTTTAATGAAAATAAACCTAATGGTTTTATTATTTCCCAAACCTAAATTTACTTTATTCACGGCATAGAAAGAAAATGAAGGCCATGCTGTCCTCAAGACTGTGATGAAAATTGAAATGCGTCAAGCGTCAAAAAATAAAAATTAATTTGGCTTAATACTTTTCTCAAACAATGGGAAAACATCATACTATAGGAAGAAAATTGCAAGGAAGCATTTAATGAGCAGGAATTATTCAGTGTTTGCACTTTAAGCTATTTTCACATTTTCTAAAGAGATACTTTTAGCTTTTAAGTTTGCAATAAATGAGTTTATCCTGATTACCATATTATGAATAATTTCTAAACTGCCAAAGTACCACATTAAGCAAATTCTCAAAATCATACGTGCCGTGCTAAGCCACCAGAACCAGTTTTATTTATTTTTTAAAACTCGTTCTAGTGGCTTAGCACAGCACCTACTTTGGCAGGATTTCAATACAAGGGGAAAAATGCTTTCAGGTCTTACAGAACATGCAGATAACTATCATTGTACTTGGCAAGGCGGGAGTAGTCCCTGAGAGCGGTGTTGGCAGATGAGAGGAGGACCCAACACAGCTGCCTCAGCTCGGCCAGAGTGGCTGCGGTGCTCTCCTCGTAATCTGCCTCATCATTAGAGATGTCGTCATTTTCTGATGGTGCACGGTTGAAGGTGCTGTTCTCATCATAATCATTTTCCAATCTGAAAACATGAGTGGAACATGATATTTAATAATTTAGGGAATAACAACCTACATCTTCTAAAAATTTGCTTGAGGACTGCAATAAATGGTTAACTAGATTCATAACTTGAAAACTTAAAAATTTATAATTCAATTAAATTGGCTATGAATACATACTGCCAACATTTTAGCAATCTATAATGGCACAAATACAAAATGAGTTTATTCACAACCATAACAGTGATGTTTGTACGTCATATATCATGACTAACATAAAACAAGCATGAATCAGTCAATTCCCCATATTTAAAGCTGAGAAGCAAATAACCATATGTAGTTGCAATAAATAAACTTTCTTGTTGAAATGAATCTTGACCCTTTAGACAAAAATACATGAAAGGCCTCATGGAGTTAACAAAACAGTCTTGATGCTCATCCAGAAATAAGATACAAATTGGCATGTGTGATGAATTTAAAATATCAAGAATTTACCATTGAATCATCGACTTGGAACTTTGAGTCTTGAAATTTACATTGAGGCAAAATAAAAAAAATTGAATTTTTTGTGATCATAAAATATTCACAGTTAGAAATGAATAAAATATAAGGAATGACATACAAATGTTACTATAAGAATAAAGATTTCCCATACAGAATACTCAGTGTAGATGGTCAAATAAACTAACAATTTTGAACTTTGACAAAATATATGTTCTTATAAATATATTTTATTCATTCCTAAGAGAGACTATGCTTCAATTGATCATGTAAGCCAACAACAAGTTAGAACTACTGGATTGGTAAGTAAGCAACCACATGCACAATAAAAAATGAGTACTAGTATAATTTTTCATTTACAATGAACATAGATCAGTTAAAAAAATCAAATAAATCTCCTATGTGTAAAATTCAATTTTTTGGTCATAAATCTGTTCATTTTCAACAACTTAACACAAAATAATGCATGGGGTATTTCTTACTAAGGGTGTTAGAAGTATTCACTTAAAACTTAGAATAATTATGGTCTGTACAGACTTTAGAAATTGAATACACAATTGGAGATAGCTATATTTGTTAGAAATATAACTGTGTTTATACAGGATGGCGCAAAAGTAGCGCAACATCTTGAAAGTAAATTTTGAAGATTTATTACTGCAATATACACTGGGTATCTGTAGACAGGGTACAACATGTAAATAAACTTTAAGAGTTCCTCTATCATTTTCAATTAACCCTATCGTTATACCTTTCATAGTTTATCTATTATTAATTTTTTAAAAGGGTGCGTTACTTATGCGCCACACTGTATTTCACAGATTTTACATTGTGTTCCCATTCTGCTGAAGATTCCACCTGATCAAGATTAAATGAAGAAGATTATCAAAACATCAATTAATATATTGGGGTGTATACATGTTAACAGCCAATCAAAAGCTCATATATGCACTCTATTGAAATATCAAGTTACGTGAGTTTTGCAATCCTCAATCATATCTGTATAAGGTAGTTGTATTTGACAAAGCAGAACTAATAGTTTAAACACAAATTTAGCAACTAAAGCTAAATAAAAAATGAGCATGCAACTCAGTCCTGAGCAGAGCTTGGGATCTCAATCTTGAGTGATATTTTTCAAAGCCATGTGTTCCATATAGCACTTACAAACATAATAAATATTATCTATAAATAATGTTTGACAGAAAAAAAATATTTCTATTTACTTTAAGACATTTGATTAATGTAACATAGTAAGCAATTCTTCTACACAGCCAAAAAACTTAGAACAGTTAAGGCATCAAACTTTCAATACTCTGACAAGTTATGTATTTCTACAGACATAAGCCATAAAAAGATAACACAAAAGCACAGCAAAATACTCAGCAGTTGTGACAGACAATGTGAATTAAAAAAAATTTCAGATGAACTTGAAACTTTTATTGAATACAGAACCCTCTTACTCTTTTAGAAGCAAAATGCCAGTCAAAAAATTAATTTATTGCAGACTTGAACAAATTGTTCATCCAGAAGATCAATTACCTAGCAAGAATTTGACCCTATGCAAGATTAAACAGTTTGCTCATATATTAAATTCTGATAAAAAATGTAAATTAAACCATCCTTTAAATTCAGATATATGAAGCAGAAGGATGAACAAAACACTATATAATTTGATATATTTTTTCATTGAAATGAGAACTATCAAAACAAATCCAACTAAGTTGAAAAATTGTCTACACACAGTTCAATAACTTTGAAACAAATCTGTTGATATTATTTAAATTATCCACAGTAATTGGAACTGGAGTTAGTGAGTAACAGATAAAAAGATGCTACACACTCTTAATTTATTGTCTTCAGAATGAACATCATTTTCTGGATGGTGAATCAGTCAAAAGCCATTATTTGTATTTTAGACAAAATGAAAAAGAATCAGAAACTCATGGAAGTAGGTAAAAAGGTAAGCAAAATATTTTCACCTTCTTTGATCAGCTCTCATACCTTCTAACACCTGAGGAAGGCAGAAAGTTGGAAATAGTAAAACAAGCATTAGGCATCAATACATAAACATCTGTTACAGAAAATAAATCAAACATCAATAGCTAATTTGAAAAACATGGATAGTGAGTTCACTGTAACAAATTTGTTGAAAGACACAATGCAGCCAAGAAAAATAAATTAAAATTCATGATCAGAACGCTAAACTTTTTTCTCTAATTGTATGGCTTCTGAAATTTACAACATCTGCATTTTCCAGCACGATTGTCAAAGACATGCATACCTTCACAGAAGCAAAATACAGAGGTTTTGTTCTTGGACAAATCTGCAAAACCTGTTCTTGGACAAATCTGCATACAATCAAATTTCTACAACATTGCTTGTACCAAAAAACTGACATTATTCTGGTGAATAAAGGCTAAAATCTGTTCATCTCCATAAGCAAGTATTTAGATTTGTCCTCACCTCAGCATCTTCACTTGAAACTTGTGTTAATGAGCAGATAGTTTTGGTGCCTAAGTTCTGCTTTGAATTATTTTGACTTTCATTATGGCTCATATTCATTAAAACCAACATCAAATGGGCTTTGGTGGAAGCCAATCTGCTATATGAAAACTGTAAGAAAAACCCTCTTGTAAGGCCCTAAAAAATAAAAGAGATCAATGAAAGTTCCTCTCCACTTTCATTGTCTACTTTCCCTAGCAACTACACAAAACCCCATTCAGCTCATCTTCAAGGTGCACACATACTATTTCATTTCAATTTACAATTAATTTCCACAATGTAACTTATCTTAATTTCATTCTGCACTGGTATGACATAATATAAAAATAGAATGTAATGTTCTGAGGGACAAATACCAATTGCAATTCCTTCAACTTCAATGAGGTTTAATGATAATTATTTCACATTGCATATTGGATAGATTGGAGGACTGTAGTAGAGATTGAACTGCAGCAAAATTTATGTTTTCCAAAGAAATATGTTTGATTTATCCACACTGACCCTTCAATAAATGTAAAATTAAAGTCTGTAGGAAACTTGAATATCAATTGTAATGTTGAAAGGAAATTATTTCTTTTTACTAAATACTTGACAAAACAATACAGTCAGAAACAAAACATTTCCTATTTAAAGCTAAACATACCTTTTTCCTTGCTGTAAATCAGGTGAGGCTTCTTTGGTTGCTGAAAGTGAACAGCTTTCACTTGATTTTTGAATTTCAGAAAAGTTGACAACATAAGCACTCACAACTTCAGTTGAATGTGAGGTGGTATTAGCACGTGAAGGTTTCCCATGCAATGAGTGCAAATCAAGAAATGAGCTCTCATTGAAATGATTTGAGGTAGCATCATTTGAAAGTTTAGACTGTCCGTAGAAGTTGCCCGATGATTTCATTTTAACATTATACTTGTGAACAACTAATTCTGCTTCTGAGAGCAATTCATCAAGAGCATTGAAATCAGACATTGAGCATAATTTTTGCTAAGCATCTAACTATCAGAGCAATCTGAAAACACTGAACAGGATTATAAGTAAAAACAAAGCCAATGACATCTACAATGGAACAATGGAAGTATTACCTTCACATACTCAGAAATGATGGCATAATAAAAAATATAATATACACAACAATATAGATATTAAACTTTCAGTCCACTTTGACTATACTGACTGAGTCTCATTATGATTAAATTTAACTAAACATCATCTAAAAAAAACTTATGAAGCTTAATTTGAAACTAAATTAGGTTTTGTTTAAAAAGAATTCCCATTAGCAGGTTCAGTGCATCAAAAATTAGAAAAATGAATTTGGAAATTATTATTCATCAATAAAAATATCAACTCAAACAAAGGTACTTAAAGACCATTTTTCTTCTATTGAAAACTCAACTACAACAGCTAGACCTTATAAGTAGATGAAGAAACAGGTTAATACATTTTTGATGTTCCATATTACTTTGCTTGGCCAATTTTTCAGTTATGGATTAACTGAGTTTTAGGCAACAGAGAAGAATGATTTCCTTTGAAACACCTCAATCACAGTCAGGCATCTTATTTGTCCCTCTCCAGTTTATCATATTTTTTGTTTTTAAAAATTTTCTGTAATAATTTTTTTCAGGTCCAATTGTTGAAATAATGAAGCTCTCATTATTACTTATAACCTACATATCTGAAGGTAGTGACCTCAAATTAATGGATATCTTTAATGGAATGCTACTTTATTGTAAATAACTCTAGAGCATCCACTTTTTGTTTTATGCATTCTAATAATATTTTGTTTGCATCTTTCATTTGACTTACTTAGTTCTTAGTCTCATGTTGCTTAGAATGATTCTTGAACATTGTCCACTTTGTAATTAATCTCTAAACATAAAACAGTTTATTATAAATTTAAACTGCTAGATATTTATAAAAAACTGGAGAATAGGAATTAAGATATACAAAAATGTTTAACATGAGACACAAAAAGATTCAAGTTAAAAATTTACTACAAAATTAATATAAACCAAGATCAAAGTCATACTAAAATCATCTTTAAAACATCTGGCATACCACCAGTTCTCTTCATACTCTTCAAACACCATATTTATCAGAAACTCTCTTTCATGCCCACATTTCCTACATTCCAAAATCAGATGTTCTACTGTTTCTTTTACTGTTATCATATGCAGAGTGGTTAAGAACAAGCCCTTCACAAGAAGGCATCGGCAGTTTGAATCTTGACGCAGCGCGGTGATTACTCTCTAATGGGAAAAGAGAGAACTCAGGCACAATTTCCCACTCTACACAGGTGTTGGAAATGGGTACCAGCTTGACCGGGGATAACCGTCATGGCAGCTTAATGTTAGTTAGGTATAAGGCTTTTGAAAAGCCAATGTACAAGATGATATGTATCAGGCTTGATTAATTGGAATAAAGCATCCTTTCATACTCTATTTTTTTCTTCATCTTATTACCATGAGCATCTGCTGACACTAAGTGTTACATCTTGCTAGAAATAGAAGTTGAGTTGATGACCAGTTTCCAAGCATGCTGGGCGTAGTTGCAGAACTGGTCTTCCTCTTGGGTCCCCCCCACTGTCCTCTGTTAGATCTCATGCAGAAGAGTGCAATGTTCCGGTCTCTTTAAATGATTTTAAAATCTTGGCCGGTACCTCTTACAGAACAGATCTGCGCCTTCTCGAATCTCTGCATATTTACAAAAAGGAACCTATACTGAATGACACCCAAAGTGCTTTCCTGCTTCATATTGCCAACACCTAATTCAGCTACTCAGTTTTTCCTCTTATATTATTTTACCGTTGTTAGTGTTTTTTCAAAGTTTAGATTTTTATACATACTTCTTTAGTGTATTAATTTTTTCCTCTATGGTTTCGTTTTACAGAGATTTTTTTGCTGAAGATGGACAGTTAGTCCGAAACGTTCAGTTTTATATGATCATTTTTAATAAAAATGACTATACGTGAAGCGATTTTCGCCTTTCTTTTTATCATTGCCTTGTATAAACTTGTACCAATCTTTTATTTCTTGAACTTGAACTTGAAATTGAGGGCCGACAGTGTCGGGGCCTTTGTAACGGCCTGCAATTCCCTCCTCACTACTCACACACAAAAAAAGAGGGTCAATATTGATTTTAGGCCTTTCACGGAAATTAAACATTCTGTTCCGAACAATCACTAAAGGAACCCATTTAAAAACGTTTTACATAAATGACATTCTGCTCGCCGATGCTTAATTTTCGAATTATTCAACTTTGAAGTTATGGGAACATCGTATATAAAAGTGAAGGAACTGAC
>JACJUY010002601.1:38604-57009 GCA_014220935.1 Platorchestia sp. MABIK | reverse complement strand
TCTTTTGTTCGCCTCTCAATCTCTTTTTTCCACCTCTTACAGTCCCACTCTGGTCCCTCCCCTCCGACATTCACTAAAATCCAGTCATCCATAGGTCTCCCAATTCTGACACGAATAATCTTTTGCATATTTATTTTGCATAATAATCTTTTGCATATTTGCATGAAATATTTGCATATTTCAAAAGCCAAACAGCGTCTTTTTTGAAAAGTTCTGAATGAAAATAACCTAAAAGCATCCGGTGCTGCGGAGAAAATAACAAACGTAACTGATTAATTTTTTTGCATCTGTAAACTGTTTAATTAATGCCTGTTGTAAAAGTTTTTTGTTTGAAATTTATTTATCAAAAACTTATGTCAACTAATTCAGTCATTTGTTCAAATAAAAATCTTCATAGCCAGGTTAGAATAACTTATTTGTATCAGTTCTCTTAAAACTATAAAAAGAATCAATTAAGTCTAGTGTGATGATTTCAAATCAGATAAGATTTGGTCAAATTCTAATAGGATCTACTCTTACGTATTGAACTGAGTCTCGATCTAAGAGTGGCTCAAAATGTGTTGCTATTTTCATCTCAAAGTGTTTTGGAAAAGGAGCTGTATTTGATTTTGATGGCTGAACAGTTTTTATTCGCTCAAAAATGACCTCCAAAATGAATTGTTGTTGACCAAATTTTGGCCCAGATTTTTCACTTCTGGAAAGTATAAACTTTGATTCTTTTTCATGCCTCATTTGTTTTTAAAAACATTTTATGTCATTGCAAATAGATCTTGGTTCAATATTCTTCTGTTGGGTGAGAATCCATTTTGAAATTGTAAGGAATGAAATTACTAGTTGAACGACTGCTTCATCATAAGAGGAATTAGGGGATATGGTTAACTAGTGTGTGGTACGTTATCACCGTCTTCCTCATCTACATAACAGCTCTTATACTGGGAAAATCAATGACTGTGATTGGGCTTCGTCGGCTTATTTGTGGTTCATATGTATACGGAATATTAGTTCTGCACAGTTAGACTTAGTGAGAAATAAAACATCAGCCAAGTGTTTTATTGGTAACAATATAACCAATACGATGACTATTGGTTCACCAGTAGAATGAGACTGATGGAAGCAACAAAAGGTAAATTAAGTTAACTTGTCGGACCCCATAATTAAGACGAGAACCTTATAGGCTAATTTAAAACAATACGTTGGACAATGTAGTGGTGAGTTCAATGAGGCACTTATGAGCGATTATCGAGCTTAATCATGAGTGTCATCTAGTATTACACCAGTGTTAATAACCAGTGAGGAAATACTTTCAATGTATCTAGTAGTGAAATATCGTTGCAGGAACACGCAGTAGCTAAAATACACTTATAGGCCGTTTACACTAGAGGATATTTCGGCCGTGAAGCGCGACACGTGTGAAAGAGGCTCAACACTGAGTCTCATATTTGTGTGTGTGGTTACGAAATTCCCTATTCGCCACGGTAGTTACAAGTCACTTGAGTGTCACCCATTATGAATTCGATGAGGGCGAATAGGGAACTTCGCAAACACACACACAAATGTGAGCCTCGTATACACGTGTCGCGCCTCACGGCTGAAATGTCCCCTAATGTAAACGGCCCTTTAATCTTACTGTACACAATTGAGACCAAATTTCCATTTTAGATCAAATGAATTTCAGTCAAGAAACTAACTGAACGAGGCAGTATTCAACTCCACAATATTGTTCAGTGTAATAAAATAACAATTTGGGAATTCGGCTAGTATGTACACATCATTTTCAAGAACAGACTCATAAATTTTATCTATTCAAGCAGCAGTAATATACTCGATTACGCCTTAACCAGGCAATCTTCGGCACCAAAAAATTTCAAGGGAACGAGTCATGGTTGCATGGGCTGCAAATGTCGCTTGCACGCCTTATAAAGGGATGTAGGTCCTGATGTAGAGCATAAGCTGAAGTGAGGCATTACCGGATGTGGGGCACAGCAGGATGTGGGGTATTACAGAATGTGGGACATAACCGGATGTGAGGCATTACCGGATGTGGGACATAACCGGATGTGAGGCATAACCGGATGTAGGGCATAACCGGAAATGGGGTATTACAGGATGTAGGACATACCTGGGCTCCACAGCCTCACCTACTGTACATGAGTGGTCTACATTTTCTGCCCCTAAATTTGAGGAATGTTTGTCCCAAAATTAGAAACACTGTCTATTAGTGGGCATTTTACTGGTATTCATAGGGGCAATTTTCTGGCAAGGTGCAATACTTATTCACAGGTACAATACTTTCCTGAAATACGTTCGAGTCGTGGTGGCTTAAATTGATTTATAACTTCAACCAGGCCCTCATCACTCGATCAAAAGCAAGTTGTGCGTAGACATATATGTATGCTGGATAAAAAGCTCATTTGGCTCAATAGACATGGCCGAAAATGGATTGCATGTGAATTGCGAGATGGAAGAAACAGAGGAACCCTTCTTCACAGTTAACCTGCACAAAATAAACCGTCACAAAAAATAATTAGAGACTGCTTAATCCCTTGAAGGGCCTTGTTCACCATGCATGGCAGTCGGTGTTGAACTACTGAATCAAAGTTAGAAAACTATATACAGGGTGGTTGCCAGAAATACATAACTTTTAAATTGCTATAACTTTTTTCACAGACGGAATAGGGAAATAAAACTGATACTATTGTGAAGAAAAAGGGTTAATTTTTTAATTTTTTGCTGGTCGAATTTGTGTCTTCATCTTGGATTTGAGTTCTCAGTCTTTCAACATTTTCCACTGTGCGCTCAAAAACTTTTTTCCAGATCTTCCTTTATTAATGTTTCTCACAATAAATTGAGATTGCTATGTTTGGTAGTTCCTCTGAATCGATATTTTGTTCGGTTTGAATCCGTATCCCAAGAAGAATTTCTTCAGAGTCCCAACGATGGATCCAATTTCCGTCATTTCTTCGATGATGAACTTGTGTTGTTGAAATCAGTTGTACCATGTTTGCTGATTACAATGATCTTCTATCCAGCACCCTTGATATTTGTGCTTATTTGGGGGGCTTACAAGAAAATATTGAATACTGAGAATTCTGTACTTTCGAATGTTCTATGTTATGATCTCCTATTTCATTTATTTAAAAAGTCATTGGAATATAAAATGTATACATTTTTAGCAACTACTCTGTAGAAAGAAACACTGCCATTTTGTCAAATAGCGTTTGAAATCTAGTCTCCAAGTAAATTTACTGGTTTTTCTTTACAACGCAAGAGCAGAATGTTGCTCTGAATGAGAGGGTCCCAAGTTCAAATCCTGCATCTGCGTATTAAGCACGCTAGTGGAATGTGTTCTTACAGCGATCAACGATTTGAAAATGGAGAAAAAGAGTGAAGGGTAGCGAGTCTTTGGAGTTTTGCCAGTTTTAATTTACGTTAAAAAATGTCGCAGATTCACACTTTGCGCCTAAATTTTGTAATTTTTGAACGCTTTTCAACTTCTAAGGAAAATTTACCAAAATTTGCGCTAACATTTGGAGACGATAAAATTGAATCTGTAGATATGGTGAAAAATTTGGCTTTTAGTTTGACAAATATATGACTTTCAAACCACGGAAAATCAATATGTAACAAAATTAGCGGAACTTTAATGCTCTTTCATCACATTAAGATCACACTTGACGAAAAATCTAGCTTATTGGTGATTCAGTCTTTAGTATTATCACGGTTGGATTATTGCAGTCTAGTCTGGGGGGATGCACCTTAATATCTTCAAAAAGAATTGCAAAAATGTATGAACTTCGTATGAACCAGTCTAACTTTGTCGCCAGAATATGCATGTTTTTCGCCGCCTAAGCGATTTAATTACTTAAGCGGCGAAAAACATGCGTGCAGGCGGCGAAAAAGTTAGACTGGGTTCTCTAATAGGATCTATAAGTTTTCACTCATCTTATTTGCATTTTTCTATTTTTTCACGGAAAATAAAACCTCAAGGCCCATTCCATTCACTTAATGATCTGCGATCACTTAACACTGAACGATCCAGTATATAAATTTATTGCACTTGCAAGCTGTTTCGGAAATAAAATTGACGCTACCCCAGGGGAGTTTCTGTGAATTGGCAAATTGAAAAATATAAATAGACAAATAAAATAGGGCGCAATTTGAACCTATGATACATGAACAAATCATCTCTCTGTTCGTTTGCCCCGTTAATCATTTACGACGGTGTTTCAGTCTATTTTGGTAAAGCGTTTTTTGTCTATTCTTCTTTCATTGCAACTTATAACGAAGGAATTCCGAAAGATTCTCTAGTAATATATGAATTATTTATAAGTAGTCAGCCATTTATTTGTGTAAAAAATATCCAAGAGAAGATATTTTAATTGTCTCTCTCAAAAACATAATTAGCCCCTGACACCAATGAGCCCCCGACATGATTAGTTCATTAGAGTGCATCGTTTGGTTTGTCTATTCGTAAACTTCGTTTGGTATGTCTATTAGCGCACCTCGTATGGCTTGTTTATAAGTATACTTCGTATGGTTTGCCAATTAGCACACCTTGTATGGTTTGTCTATCTATTAAGGATCTTAGTATTAGGAAATTTTTAAAAACCAATGAGTTGAAGTACATTTCATTTATCAACTTTTTTTTAAAGGAAACGGTTTTTCTTTCTTTCTTTCATTCAGTTTCATGTTTGGGATAACTTCATCTTTATTGAAATTGTGACACGAATTGATTGATAATTTCGAATTTGGTAGGTTGTCATAAGAATTCCGATCTCATGTGGGAGACCTGGCAGCCAACTCTCGGCGAAGAGGCATTTAAGCTTAAGAAAAAACTTGTTCTCAGTGATTAAATCAACCTATTTTTACAGAAGCTGAAGTTTAGCCACTCGTTGAGAGTTTTTAACTCATTCAATTTCGCAGTCTCGGTTTCAAGTTCGTTAAATTTCGAGGAACTATTATGTCGATATTGAGATCTTAAAATTAAAGAAAATTTTATTCTTATTCAATGTATGGTGAATTTGTACGAAATTCGTTTGAAATGAATCAGTGCATCATATAAAATAATTTTTGACAATTTTTCATTGCCGAAATTTCTTGCAAATCAGATAAAGACTTCAGAACATCCCATCGTGGAAAACAAGATTCCAACATTCCTCAATCAGATGCTTAAATATATTATTTAGAAGTCCGAAAGTGTTGATTTTAAGTTGCTTTTTAGCAGCTAACTAAGATAAATAATTTAGATTGTAGGATTTTAAACCCATTAATGCACGTGAGGCACTTCACGGACGTATGTAAAGTACCTGATCCGATCTACCAGCTACTTCAAAAGTCCGACGCCGGTCACCGCCAAATGGACGAGCTGAGAGAGGCGGGTTCTCGCGCTGTGCGACTTGAAGGGCCAGTGTCTGCACGCCACCGGCATTGGATTTTCTATAATTTCAAATGCATACTCCCACATCTGCTAATTTCCGTTTTTCGAATTTATTAAAATTACAAATAGCATTTATGATATTTTTACACTGCACTTTTTTCCGCTAGATTTTAGAGTGGAATAACATTTTCAAGTAATAACCATAATGTTTCAAATTTTATGATTATCATTACTACTTCACCGAAAGTGCCAAATGCTGTCCTATTCTTCACTTTCAGTCGTGCACACCTGTTTAATTTTGCGTAGTTTTGCTTCTTTGCGCTAGTAAAATGGTGGCCGCTGAGGTGTTGTTCGTAGATTATATCTACGTGTGCTATCAAAGGATGATTATAATACAGTTTCAAAAACCAGAGAGTGTATTCAGCTCTCGAACAGTAAAATGCCTGATTTTTTTCCTAGCTTTAATTTTTCTATCCAAGCTTTCCATTGCAACAAACTTGTCCTAGTTTAAAAATTCGGTGTCTCAAGCAATGATTAAGTGCTTCATATATAACAGTTTTTCTAGGTGATCGTTTTGTTTTTGGTTGTTTTCCTTGGAATTTCGGAAATTCGCGACGCTTAAATAAGAAGCTTTGCCAGGCCATTAGGCTTTGAGTTGCGTCCCACAATATTATTCTCACGAGGAACTGTTGTTTGGCTAAGAATAAACCAAATTGCTCCATTTTCATAAAGAAATAGTTAGCGTTATCATGTTAATAATACTAGGAAATAATGAGAACTGATGAAGTCGATTTAATGGGAGCAAAAGCCACCAATATTTTAGTGCAATTTTGATATTCTTCAAATATTTGAGGGAGATGTGCATTACATGAACTGAGGAACAAGACATTACTAGACTGGTAGTAGATTTGTGCCTTCATCGCAGTGAAAATTTCTGGAATGGCTTATGATGTTTCACAAAAAATTTGTGACACAGACAAGACACGCATGCTAGTCTAATAATGCATGAACATACAGCAGTTGCACAGATATGGTCATAAATTATACCCAGTCTTACTTTTTTGCCGCCTGCATGCATGTTTTTCGCCTCCCAATTAATTATGTACATCGCTTGGGTGGCGAAAAACATGTATGCTTCGGCAAAAAAGTTAGACTGGGTAGTTGCTATCCTTATTCATCAGCAAGTTATTTACGGAGCAAATGTGAGGCCTCCTCGTAAGCGCAAGTGCTGATTAACATCGATAGGAGACGGAATAGCGCCTACGCTTTTCCTCGAACTCAGCGTCTGGAACAGGAGTAGCCTCTCAGGACTTCTCTCTAGAATTCTCTTGATAGGAGACTGCAACGTTTCAGTCATGAAGCTGCCAGCCTGTGTTCCTCGGAGACGCAATTGGGAAGTTATTTGACTCTCTAGCTGCGTGATCTATCAGCCACACAGTGACATTGTATTGGAACCAGAAATTAAGCCTAAACTTGCACCGAACATGAGCTCGTACTCAGAATTAGGTTCATTACGAGCCATGCACTACCATTAGAGTCTACAGAGAGTTTTGGACCGGTCACTACATGACTGAGATTGAGAAATGCAGACATCTTTGAAGTATGCCTTAATCTTATATTTCACAGTTTTGAAGGAATCATTGTCAAAGTAGTTACTCCTATTTTTGTTTTTGACACTCAAGAAAAATTACTCAACTAATTAGAAATAAATCATTTTGTCTAGCGCTAGCATTTGCCAAACTGAATCATAAACCTGAGCTAAGATTACTGGAAGCCTTATATATTATAACTCTATGTTGCAAAGAGCAGCTGGCACTTGAACTTACCAAAGCTATAGGGAGTGTAAAACTGTTATGAAATATCAGGAAAGAACCGTCAATTCCAGAGAACTTAATTTTATTGATCGCTCCCCAAATTTTCCTTTCCTCAACCTGTGAAAAATATTATGAATAAATAATTTTCCTGCTTAAGGTGAAAGTAAATGAAGGTACCGCGTTCCAGGGTCATGTCCAAGTTCCCCATTTATTGCCTCATTTCTACAGCATCTACGTGATCCCGATTTCTAATCAGACCGCTGTCGCTCTGTCAACAAATTGGGCGCATGTACACACCCTGCCGTCCTCAGTCCGTGTTGTATGCACACCTCGACTTTATTAGCTTGGGTACGCGTCGTTTTTAGCTTTCTATCACAGGCGTAAGGGTGCGAGAGCTTATTTCCAGTGAACATCATGCGCTTAGCGGATGTTCAAGAATGATTTTGTTCTCATGCTCAAGTTTGCTGTAATGTTACTCTAATTCATTACCTTATTTGTTATTTTAGACTTAGATCATTTTATTTAAATTTTCTTGTCCTTATTCCAAGCATGCTAAACATGTTCACCGCTTATGTAACACTAGATATATACCTCATACCAGATCACGCAGAGCGCATGTGCATCAGATCCTTCAGTTAAAAAACATGACACGCATTAGTTAATAATTCTTAATTTGGTTTGTTTTCATGGGAATGATAGATCCTACAGAAGGTTCGTCAGATAGGACGCATTACATGTATCTGATCTCAGATAGGAGACCTGGCAGCCTACTCTCGCAGAAGTGGAATTTAGCTTAAGAAAAAATCTGTTCTCAGTGCGTAAAGAAAAACATCATACTGAAGCGACGGCTGGCGAGACACAGTGATTTTGGTGGGACCATTCGGTCCGTGGAGTAAACAGGCTACAGCGTTTGTTGCGCTCTACTCGAGCTTAGTGTGGACGACGGACAAATAATCAATGTCATTTACACCTACGACATCGAAAACTGCTTGGAGTATATGAGTAATAACGCTATACAGGAATAGAATAAAAGGAAGTTGAGCTGATTAAAACTTGAAACATTTTCATCAAAGTCGCTTTGATCGCTTGGGATTACGTGAACTGGAAATGATATTCACCATGCTTAATCACTTCCACGACAAGTGTCACACATTTGCGATTTTTTTCTAAGATGAGTTGGTTAAATCTGTAAGTGTTTCATTACAGTTCATATTTAATAACTGACGGTTGCATTTTGGCCTGTTTAGACTGTTTAGAATTACTGTTTAGAATTTCACCGATTTTAATCAACCAAATTTCATTTTTCCTCTATTGAATTGCAGCAAAATAATTGTTTAAAGACTTTCCACAGCATAAAATTATTGTTGACAAGCTGCAAAGTAACTTCTCTCCAGAAAAGGTAGAATAAATATCCGTTTTCAAGTGGCGGCCTCGTTACAAAGTCGTCAGAGTGTAAGCATAAATTTAAACTGAAGCGTGATCAGAAATTCTGTTGGATGTTTGAGCGAGACAACAAATCTGGGAGTTTTTTACACGTTGACCGCAATGGGTCAAACTGGAGTTCAATATACAACTCAAATTTAACGTTAGTTAAAGTTAGAAATTTTGATGAAAGTAAACATTAATTGGATCGTGGCTTCATTTAGCTTTGATTAAGTTTTTTTGAAAATTGAGTTTGTGACTACTGGTCGGTGAGCAGAATTATGAAAATTTCCTTCGTATACACCGACGGCTCATATCGCGACAAACGTTTCAATATTAAGCTGTTTTTAGGACTTATTTACTTCTATACCGAACGTTTCTTCAGCATTTGCATAGTGTGAAAAATTTAGTTTTAAAATACTGTCTGAAGTCATAATGAATTTGAATTTCTCACAAGTTCAGTGAAAATGAGGACACTGTATTTGATTTTATGATTATAACCTGCAGAAATCGATTTGAATATACAGAACACGAATGAAAGTTGATGAATTTTGAAGTCTACGGACATTACTCCTGACATTTAAGTACCTCAACGAAGCTCTCGAAAACATTAACTAGGGTTAAACTTAGAGATTTATGTACGACGCAATTCAATAAATTATTAAGTCAAATTTAGTAAAGGAATGAGGTGTAAAAGTAGTCAACGGTGCTAACTTTCGTAGTAGATTATCATCTTGTTCAATAATGTAAGAGCCAATTCCATGTTATCTACACCATTTATGTGCTATCATACTACCAAGTGCAATTATATTAATTAACGAACTTTCAAAACTCTACCAAATAATTCCAATTTATTCTAATCACATTTAAGGAATTGCTTTTGAATTTCCCTATCTAAGACTGTATTCTCAAGTTACCTGCATTTTCTCTTTGTGCTGCAGAGGTACTGCCAAGTTATTCAAGTGCAAAAACTGGCAAAAGCATAATTAAAACCTAATTTTCACGGAACCAGTATTTTGTCGATCATTATTTTGCTAGTGCTTCTTAATAAAAATTCAAATACTCTCAATTAAAGATTTCTGGGCGGCCTATTCTCAACATAAGAAATTACCATCCAACAAACCAATGTGGTTTTTAAAAGACGATGACTCAAATCTTTCGGCTGAAAGAAAATGCATCTTACGATAAATCAAATGGATAAAGAATGATATATCAATTCATAGAGGAATTTATTTCCACTGCTAGTTCAATTCAGGGAAAGGCTTCAGGTGCCGCCACTAATCTGCGACGCGGCCAAGATCGTAAGAATCGGTCCCGGGAAAAAATCGCGTCTTTTCTTAGCGCCTCTACTACAAGGAAAGCAGTTCAAGGATACTTTTTCTAATTCTTGTAATTGATGGTCGCCATTTCGGAAACCTTTGTTTTTAATTCGGAGGCCAGTTACGCTTCGAGGCAGGCGGGTCTTCGGCTTTCGGTGCAGAGATTCACAGTTCCATTTGCGGGCTAATAACGTCTTGAGAAAATTGTGCGAAAAAAGTTTCTTTTTTTTGACAGAGTGAATATCATTCACAGCTAAGATTAGAGAAACTGCGCATTTTCCAAGTACACGGTGCACCGGAGCGTTTTTAGCGCAAGTGAACACCAATTAATCGGAGTGAGAAGAAATTCTTGCATGAAATATATTCTGCGTCTGAAAATCCATTGGCAAAATTTTTCGTTCCCCTACGAATAAAAACGTCAATTCACATTAAATTGTGAGCTAATTTGAAGCTCTGAATTAAATAAATTTCACAAGCCAGTCATCTAATTACTCTTATTTTACACGAAATTGGCGTTCTAGGAAAACATTTTTAGGATGGAAACAATGTTTTTCCGTTATTTACGTACAAGCCTTAGGACCATTTTCGTTTCTTTACAGATGCTATGAGTGCCTGCATTACACACTTACCAGTTCCGTGCCTTAGATGAAAATTTCATTGTAAAGCAGCAATCTACTTTAGGCATCCGTAGAAATAAAATAAACTTAAAATTGGATGTAGTTTCTCAAAGTAATCAGAGAGTGGAAAATTTTACAGTCTCAACACCGGATTTAAGATTTATCAACTTACCTCTCAAATGAGATCGCGTTCTGTCAACTAAATTTAGTGATTATTTATACAGGATAAGATATTTGTAATCTATTTCCAACAGTGAAATAAGGTTTCAATTTACTCGTATATTTTAATCACCCATAAGGCATGTGCTTACATCTCTCCAGTGTAATTAATTGGCAAAAAAAGAATTTGATCTTTTTCCCTAATCATCTTGTTCAAGTAGAATCTATCTTAATTTTTATCGTGATTCCCCAGTTCACAGTTATTTCTTCTGTTTTAATCATTCACGCGTTTGTTTCATTTTGTTTTTCATACGACCTGAATTGCCAAGGCTGAATTGCACCTTTTCGTTTCCTACCAGCAGGCGTGGGCGGACGTGGTTTCGTTCGACGCACTGAGGTCGTTGCTGCACAAAGCTGTTTCTTGGTCCAAGTTTCCCTCACCCTCAACTGAGTTATATTCCCACCACTGTTAGTGGTGTGCTGGTGTAGTTTTGTTCTTTCAGAAAAAATAATTTATTTATGACATATACAATGAATCTTGTAAATTAGGCCGGCTGATTTTACACATAAATGCTGATGGCAAAAAACTATAAATCTCCATTCTAATCACCAATGATTTAACAATTTTCATGTTACACAAATGAATGTAATGTAATCGACATGAATTCAAAAACTTCCATTCATACAGCGTTCACAGAACTACGTTCATTCAAAAGACAGATCAATTCGATTATGCTTTGACATAGAATTGAATTGTGAGCTGAACTCTAGGCTTTTTAAGGTCATTCATGACGATGCATGCGGGGCAAACGTCAGTCAGGAGTTCAATTCGCTTAAGTTCTATTTTAAGAAGGAGGACTCTAGACAACGTCAAGCGTTAACGACTTCGAGTTTTGCTGCCTAAGTGACATTGATCATGTCGAGGTTTTCTCCTCTAGACAGCAAATCTGAAGGGCGATTTTCCTTAATGCTATAGATTGTAGACTCTTCTGGAATATGGGAATTAACACCGTGTAGTCAAAATCATAACATGAAGTTTCGGGTATTCGAAATCAAGCGAGATGATATTTAAAATGTTTTTTCGCAATCTAATCCATCGATAGAAAATTATTTTTAAAGTTAGATTTTTGCCCCTCAAAAAACGCTTTTTTTCTCTGAGCAGTGAGCCCACGCTTTCATATCCATTTATCCTGCATTGTTCTCTCATCGCACCTGATGCTTCCGCCGTCTATAAAAGCCTCTGAGCACGTCTATCGGATGCCAGTCTCGCCGCATTCACCCCAGCGGCAACAACGCGTACCACATCCTGTAGACCCCACATAGAGACTCAAACTCGACGTCCTTTCGAGAAAAGGTCAAACTGTCTTCTCTAGACTCGACTTATTTGAATACAGTGTTCAGCTGTAAAAATTCTAACAGCGATTTCATTGCCCTCAAAAGTGTCGAGTCATAACAAAGTTTCACATCAGATGACCATTCCAAGACTTCACATGATGCGTTTTCCTCTAGTTCTCCTTTTGTCGGCCGCTGTCTGCGCTTCTGTGCAGGTGAGAAAACGGGATCCTTCTCCTCCTGGTTATCTCCACCACGAATGTTGCCACGCCCCAAAAGCCAAAATAAGACTTCTCTGAATTCGTTTTCTCAAAAACTATCCAAAAGAGTCACTTGATAATTTTTTACCTTTAACTTTAAAAACCAACGGCCACTTCATTTCGTCTTTTGTTTGGAACATTTGATGACCATTAAAAAAGTAGGATTTTAGTTCGTGTACCGTTTCAGTTGTGAACTCATTTTTTATATTGCAGGGAGTAAGTTTTTTTCCAAAAGTCATTGAATGCAACGATTCATATTTAATAGTGGTCTAAAATTCAATAAACAAAATTATTTACCACATCCTTCCATAAACCAATGACAGATTTAGCCGTGCTCTTCTGACCAATGTTTGATTCGTCCAAGTGCTCTTATGACCTATTATTGATTCGACCGTATTCCACTGACCGATGATTGATTCTGTCATAAACTATTGACCAATGATCAAACAAACGGGTCCATTTTTAAACAGTCATCATCAATTACTATTTGAGGTAGCGTTAATCATAATTGATCCGATTTATTTTTTCAGTCTTAGGAAGCATTTCATCAAGTTTTACAGAAGCCCATCTTCAGATGACAGGCGTAGTAAGTTTAATTCCCTGCAAATTTTTCAGTTAAATATAATAATCAACAAGAAGATAGGGCTTGCTTTATTTAACATTTGCTAATTAGTTGCGCTTTGAATTTTTTAGTAAGTGGTTCAAATTCAAATTCTGCGTCATTCAGCAACAAACCTCGACTCAATTGGCCAAAAATCGCAATTCAAACAGATATTTAGCCATTCGTGTTAATCTGCTTTTTCGTAGAAATTTTTATAAAAGAACTCTTCATAACAAACTCTAAGCATCGCTACTCCATTCCAGCTGCGTGTCTTAGAACTCAGTAAAGCAGATAACTCATAAAAATAATAACGAGTTAAATTAAATTTTCTGAAAATTTCTTGAGAGCTCGATAACTTTTGACACCTCGATGAGCTGTCGTTTGTTGATCGCTTGCAACTGATATTCGAGAAAGTATTCAGTCCCTCAGGCCTTTTAAATTGACTGAGCCGATTCAAGCTACTGTGGCTCAGATACTTCACGAGGAATCCCATTACTTGATTTGCGTGCAATGTGTGCAGACACGTGAGACAACCTCCAATCTTCACCGAGTTATTCACATTTCAATTTTGCCCACTAACTCTTTTTTGATATGAATGCAATCGTGCGAGTAAACCAGAATTTTGATTTCTCTGATCATTAACATATGTCACCATGAGTTTGAAGTGAGCTTTCTGTGGAGTAAGTCAATTTGTCGAGGCAATAAATTAGTTTCATGGAATCTTTATTGACTCTTGCCGCGATAATATTTATACTTCGGAACTGGAATACTTCTTAATCACATTTTCGATAGCATTCTTCTCTGGTCTCCTTCACCTCATAATTTGCAGATTATTGGGCATCACGCGAAACTTTCAGCAAGTTTTACCTGCAGACTTTCATTGAGATGTTGCCCGAAAGGATCAAATTATGTTTTTATTGTGTAAAAATTATTTCCCTTTTTATCTAGAGCATGAGAATTCTATTGAGCCTTGTGAAAGGCTCTCATTTATGAGCAATTCATGATAGAAAAATCATCTAAAGCGATATTTCAGTAGATGCACAATCTCTACACAATACTGATGGTTGGAATACCTCATCTGAAAAGTTTTCATTCAAGATTTTGAACGTATTCGTTGAAGAAATGACCAAATTGAAATAACAAAACCTATGAGCGAAACTATTAGCAGAAAGTAAAAAATTTGTTTCTTTTCTCTCAAGTTCACTGCGTTATTTGCGTGAATTTTACTCATAATTCCCAGCAGTTAATAACTTAAACTGCACCATCAACTACAGTGCTTCATCTGCATGTAATTTTTAATTACTCGCAATCGAAAATAAGAAAAAGTGCTCAATTTCCTTGGAAAATACCATCACACCAGCACCGAAGACCATTGAACTGGTCATCTTTGATTGCTTTCCGGAACGTACTTTTCCTTACCCCCGTGAAAATTTATCTCTACCAAGCATTCGAGTGACTTATGGCCTCAAAATGGGCTGCTCGCCCAGGTGAGAGCTTCTTCCGACCGATGTCTGTGTAACCTCGAGCGCGGGAGTGACTGTGCGAATCATAGGCTCTTAGGAACTACGGGTACTTTGTGAAATTTTAACTTCCCAACTGAAACTTTTGTAGCTCCCAAGTTTTACGGAGGGGAGGGAAAACTACGATTTTAAAAGAGTGAAAATTTGGCAATGTGGAGACCGTAAGCGTCCAATCACTTGAGACAGCCTGGCAGATCTTTGCAGATTACTTTTCAAAAAGAATGTTCTATTTTATCCTGGCTTTACTTGGAAGAAAAGGAAAATGATGAACTTCCTGAGCCATTTTTGCTCTGATAGTTTTCATTCACTTCAACAATAGGCGAAGCGCTTGTGGCCAATTCGATACTTTTCAATTTGAAACGGTATTTTTTCAATTTTTTTAGGAGAACTTACATCGTTTTAAACGTGGCTGGACTTCTGACTTGATGGGAAACCACGGATTTTAAAAACAAAGTTACTTGCTCTTACACCCACACGAGGCGAAAGAGGGTAAATATATATAAAATTTGTTTGTAAATAAAATTATTAAATTTCTCACGTTTTATTGGGATTTTTGAAGTTGCACAACCATCGTTTCGAAGGAAAAATTGAGAAGTAATTGTGTGCTGAGAGGCATTGCCAATTATTTTTTAAAATCGTTTCAACAGTGATTAGAAATCATCATTGACGGCGGAGAACATTAACGGTTGGGTGACCTGGTTACGAAACATTGTTTAGCGTTGCCTAATATGTACAAGAACTGAATTTCTTTACTGTTTGCTTAGAAGTTTCGTCGAGAAATCGCCACTTCAGTTTTAAGTATATTAGTATTTTGGGCTTCGTACTGTAGCATGTCGAGATATTTTACGTCTTAAAATGAGGCTGATATCAAAATCATTAACTCAACTTCCCATATTTTCTTGAGATTCTCTCGTGTGATGAGCTTGGCATAAAAGATTTTTATTGTAACAAGTGAAAGTAATAGTAAATGCTTATTTAAGTAACAGGAATATGATCGGTGAACTATAACATTGCGCGATAATTATGACACTAATAATACGCATAATACGATGACACTTATTAGACAAGAAAATGTAGATACTTCAAGTGTTTTAAAGCGAATTAGTACGACGTTGATTACTGTTGAATTTAACGAAGCTTGAAAGACACTGGTGAATTGAATAATAATCACTGTCAACACAATAAGTTCTGAAGCTAATGCAGCAAATCATAATTCTCAGTCATTAAGGGCAGGCTTTTAAGTAGAGCTGCTTTGCTGCAGATGACAAGTACTAACCACGCCCTTGAAAAAAAGTGATGGCGCAGAGCGTCGGGGCAATTGGATGAGCACGGTGATAAGTTTAGCTTTTCTTCTAATGAACTAGAATCTATCATCACTTAATTCATAAAAGACATAAGTAACGCGTATTATAAGCCATTAATTCAAATTTTTTACTTCACGTTTGTAAGCCTTCGATTGTCAAAACAAAAATGTGATTTTTTTATTGAGCTTCAGACCATTGATAATCGGCAGAAAGGTAAAATCTTAGCCAGTGACTCACTTATCCGAGCTTTCATTTTTGACTTTTATAGTTCGTTGGTTATTTTTATAGGATGTCAAAGCATGGTCATTTTGGTCCCACTGGACTCAAGAGTTGTACCTTTTGAGTGAAAAATAGATCGTCAAATGAAGAAGACTATTCAACCGCCATCTTCCTCTGTTCTTCTGTGTCTGTTCAAAACGCCTTTGTAAAGAACATCACATTCAAATTCTTTTAATATTTAAATTTCTTGAACAGTTGAAAACGTTATAAATAACTTTGGGAGTGATTTCTCGAAAAAAATTAGTAAATGATAGATAAATTCAATAAAATTTGCAGCAAGAAAAAAATCAACGAAAAATTGAAACCTATAACGCAAAAAAAAACTAAAGAACAGGAAGCATCAGAGAGAGAAAATCAGAGCTTAAGACAACGCTGCTTTCCTTCTTGTACCTGTAATACGTCAAAATATTGGTTATTTAAGTATTAATGGTCCCCCGGTGAAACCCTCTCGATGAGGGTTTCACCGTGTACAGTTAGGGATTTATAGTTAATGGGTATTTACAGTTAATTTTCTCAGGTAATATTCACGGTTAGGTTTTGACCTGAGAACAACTTTTCAAAATAGTTAAGCGAACTTCGTGTTCACTGTTGACAAATATTCGAAGACTTTTCATTTCAAACCTAGTAAAGTAAAAGCTCCAAGGGTAATACCAACACTTGATTCATCGAAGATTTAATACTGAAAAAGTAGTAACTCCGAAGATAATTACCGTATTGCAAGCAGCCATGGTTTCATCATTTCCTTCTTTCTGTCTCATCAATTTTACTGCTGCTTTTTCAATGGCCATTAATTTAAAAATTTGGCATGCAATTAAACTTTTTAAAAAGTTCAAGGAGTGTCATCAATTCATCAGTCCCAAAGCTTGTTCTAAAAGAAGGCGAGCTGTTGCTGAGCCTTCAAGCATAGAGTAACGCTTGCAAGCTATGGTTGTAATTAGTGATCGAGAAAGTCTCACCAGAAATAGAGCGCTTTAGATTTATTTGATGTACACCGATTAGAGAAAACTAACCTAAACTAGTGAAATTAAAAAAAATGTTCATTGAGTTCTAATATCATCATAATTGAATGGTGTATATCAGTGATCTTTAAAGTGAGAAATAAAAATAAATTTGGAGTTCTATAACATTGTTTAACAACTTTAAGGAGATACCGTACAATAGAATAAGTTCCTCTGTAGTTAACGAAATTTATATTATCAGAGTTACTAACATTGTCAAGAAGATGGTATATGATATACGCGTCCCCAAATTGAGGTCACTAACAAAGAAAAGGTATTGCAATAAAAATATGTGCTACCATTGGTGCGGAAAATAAGGGCATGAATTTCAGACAGTTTTGGAATATTGAATTGAAGGCAAAGAAGGTGGAGTGAAGGTCATGAGAACAGTGACGGTTAATTTAAGAAGATTTTAATCTTTGAGCTTCTTTTGCGTTGACTCGGCAGTGCGCTATTGTGCTTCCTTGATCGACTGAAGTCTAGCGCAAAAGACAACGTCGCCAAACTCAAACCTTGATATTTAATAAAAATTTCGCAATAGCATCTTTTTTTTTAAGATAAACACGGCAAACGTTCAGTCGCTTTCTTATACTTCTTGAATGCCCTCGCAAGAATTTAAAGTCTAAAAGATTGTGCATATTTTCGCTGTTTGCGTTGCGTTTAGGAGCAAATGTGAACTGAAGACTAGATATTTTTATGAAAAGCACTTGTCTTTCCTAAGTTTCATCTGAAACTTTCCACAATGCACTTGTCTTTCCTAAGTTTCATCTGAAACTTTCCTCAATGCACTTGTTTTTCCTAAGTTTCACCTGAAACTTTCCTCAATGCACTTGTTTTTCCTAAGTTTCATCTGAAACTTTCCTCAATGCACTTGTTTTTCCTAAGTTTCACCTGAAACTTTCCACAATGCACTTGTCTTTCCTAAGTTTCATCTGAAACTTTCCTCAATGCACTTGTTTTTCCTAAGTTTCACCTGAAACTTTCCACAATGCACTTGTTTTTCCTAAGTTTCATCTGAAACTTTCCTCAATGCACTTGTTTTTCCTAAGTTTCACCTGAAACTTTCCACAATGCACTTGTTTTTCCTAAGTTTCATCTGAACTTTCCACAAGATTTACGATCAAATGGGGAGATTATTTGCTCGTGTAATCTTCGATCTGATTCTTCAAGCACTTTTTACATTATGAGCAGAAGCGGTAATAAAGGGTTGAAAGTGCTCCATCAAATCAACTTTAATCTGCTTTAACGTTAACTGACTGTATGCTTCTTCCATTCTGTTACTGTGGGAAAATGAGGGTGTTTTCTGGGCCGCAGCATAACTCCTGAAAAATGTTATCGTTCAATTTTAAGCTGAGTAGTTTCGAAATTATGCTGGCCAAATCTTAATCGCAAACTTACTCTGT
>JACJUY010002601.1:18457-37167 GCA_014220935.1 Platorchestia sp. MABIK | reverse complement strand
CCCTGCTTTTAAGTAACATCTTCATTCCTTGCTAAATACTCATTAGACGAGAGTCTTGGAACAACCATAATGCTGTCATAACAACTTATGATAAACATTGCTGCATTGCAGCGCACGTGGTTAAATTATTTCATTCTGAATTTAGCTGGTTGAGCTGTTGGAATCATCATTTCTAATTCGAACAATAGTTAAATCACTTCGTTGCTTTTCGTATCAGTACCTGTGTGTAAACCTAGCGTGAGAAACATTGGATGAGAAACAAAAACCTCCCTTGCATCAGAGGAAGATACCAGTGCTATACATAACAGCGTTTGAGGAATTTGACAAGAGCAAGCGCAATTTAGACCGACGAACCAATACGAAGAGCTAGGTACGGGTACGAGCATACCAACTGAACAGCGCTGTGCTTTCCCCCTAGTCCATTGATCGATGGACGCGTTTAGACGATCGCCAAACAGATTACTCGCAGATAGCCTTCGCGGTCCACAGACGTCACATAGAAGAGTTTCTTGCTTTTACGTATAACCTTAGCTATTTCATCTGCTCTCATGGATAACAATCACGCTATGAATGAAGAGCTTGCAATAGGACTGAATACTTCTGAACTTTTCAGTACAGAATGCCACTGTCAGGCGTCTGTATCGTTCATTGCTCAATCTTGTTAGAGGAATAAATTATGATTGTGTGAATTTCTGAAAAAAGCTTCTATTTGCTTCTCTAACGAATTACGAGTACGGACGTTTGGGTGAATTAAGTATTTCCCAATTAATTTTGATATTAAAATGTGAAAGATCTGATTTCACGTATTTTAGCTATAGGAAACTTTGACATTTATGTACTTGCACTATATTCTACCCTACAGCCTATCTGATTTGCGCCTCAACTCGTAAATTTCATCTCAAACGCTTTGGGTAATTTTTTCCAAACTTTTCAGATAAGAAAGAACTGGAAATCACTCTCACACTGAAAGCTGCCACGCTGACGTTACTGGCTTCAGATTAACCTTCTAATTCATGATACTTCTTAAATTAACCTTCTTTTTAATTTTAACCTCAACCTTCTCATTAAATAACCTTCTTATTAATTTAAGGAACAGATAACTAACTGATAACCATCAATAAGAATAACCAAAAGAAGTTATAAATGAGGCATTGAATTTATATTTTATCCTTCTCTGCCGTGTCCCTAGTTTCAATGGAAATTGCAAATTTAGTAAATTTATTGTTTTAAGGTTTAATTTGATTTTTTTGTTAAATTCCTAATAATTAAAAATCGACTTCTAGCCTTGGCTCTCATTCGTAGGAATTTGGGCAGAGTAGGAGCCATGATGTGAGAGCTCTTAGGTATAAGTTTGAGAATCAGCACACCTTTTGTGCTCCGTGTTTTGTGTAACCAGGTTTCTTCTGAAGCCTTTATCTAAGATGCATGCAGAAATCTGTCTGGAAAACAATTGCTTTAGAGTTTTCTTAGTTGCCGATGTCCAGTAAGTAAGTCCTTAGTTTATAAATTTTTTCAGAAACCGTTCTACTCTGCGTGGTTTTTCATGCTTTTCAAGGAACTTAAGTACGCGAAACTGCATTGCTTGTTGAGCTTTTAACGAACGCGTCAAGAAGTTCGAGTGCAATGGCTGACGGCGAAATTGTTCAAATAGTTAATAAATAGCCTTGAAGTACATTACAAACACATGCGTTCTCAGTTAAAAGTGGTTTTCCCCCTATAAAATCAACAATATTATTGATATGGTGATCTTACATGCTAATATGCTCTGTATTCCTAACGAGCATTTCGACGGTACATCCTTCACCTCACAGAAGCATTCAGACCAAGAGTTTTCGTTAGATTGGAACTCAAGAACTTAACATCAAAGCAAATGGAGAATTTTGTTGACGAAAAGACTGATAGAATATTTTCCTGTTATGATTACACTTGAATTCAAATTAAAATCGACTTAAAGGTTGTTATGGTCATTAGTTGGCCGCGTGTGCCCTGAGGAACTCGCTTAATTATTGTTAAGCTGGAAGAACGAGCTTGCTTGAGTGCACGGATTTTAGTTGAGTACAGGCGGGATACTTGGGGAAGCCAATCAATTGGCTTGATTAGAAGCTGTGTAATTGATATTGAAAATTGGGGAAGCTCGCTAGATATCCCTTTGAACTGAAACACATGCACTAATTAAAGGGTCGTAAGTTCTTAGTTCTGCTATTATAGTGGATTGACCGGTAGTTTTATCTATACTCAGATCACTCAATAACTGAATCAATCCTCGGCTGCCAGGGAACGCAATTCAAACGACAAAGTAAAGGTCTGCCTTCGACATTGGATTTACTCTAGGCTCTTCAGATTTCTGCAACCAAACATTGGATTCCGTTCACTGGGTAACATTGACTTTGCGCAAGTAAACATGTCTTTTGACAATCCATTTTTCAAATAATCATGTCTGTGCGGTCAGATGGGAGACTTGCTATTGTTTGAGTTTATTTACCTGCGAAAACTGTCATCCGAACATGGTCAAGGAAACCTGGTGTGCCAGGGCTCAATGGGCTCTCGCAGTCAAATGTTCAAATGTTCTCAAGTTGTTTATTGAGAAAATTTTTAAATGATTGCTGATCATCTGTTATAAGGCGAAAGTGCAGAGGCCAATTATATATTTTCATCTAATTTAGAAGTGTGAGAGCTGTGTAGGCACTCATAATGCATGATCATAAAGTCTTTTGGACTAAGAGAGGATTTGTTTTTATTATTTGCGGTAGGGTATGAGAGCCTATACTGCAAACTAAAAATAAATAAAAGCAAGGAGTCTTGGGCAAAGAGTGTGTTTGAGCTATACCTGAAAATAAAAAACAGTCTACCACACAGCTATAAAGTTCAGATATTGTTTCATAGTGGAAACTACCGCCATAAAAAGTTTTGTGGTTGATGAAAAAAACAACTACCGACGATTCTGCTTCAGGGAAAGGAAATGAGTCCATAGAGAGGAGCCATGACACGATATATACCGATTTACCAAGCTATTGCCTTGAGCAGAACTGTTTTTGTTTGCCTTTGAATGCAATTTTTGATTTCTAAGCTTCACTATATACGTCAAATTAGAGAATTTTCAAAATTTATGAAGTTACTCCAGCAATAATCCGGTTTTCCGAAGTGTCTTGTCAAAATAATAGTAATAAAACTATCTTTTCACAATCCGTGTAACTGAGTTCGTTTCTGCTTCACCCACACAACAGAAGTATTGTTTTGCTAGAGCAGAGTTTTTTATCCTTGCTGGTGACATAAACAAGTCAACAAGTCAAGAAAATAATTATTCTTTTTCGATACTTGCTTTTTTGGTTGGATTCAATCTGCCTGAAAAACCTCCATTAAGTTCCATTAAAGCTTGTGTGGACTCAGAAACTTATTTGTAAATTCAGTTCGGGAGTGATCCTCCGATCTCTTTTGTTCCAATGTTTCTTTAAAAGAATTCAAGTGGAACGAAACGACATCTAATGCAGTACAAATAGGAAATTTTCGTTCATCTGACTTCACTGAACATTGAGGACTCAGCTGAACACGAGGCTCAAAAAGACCTGCTGACACTCAAGTCCCGTGATGATAGCAAAATAGACATTACAGATGACACACTTTTATTGGTCCCACACCCAGCTCCTGACTGCCGGTTCCGCCTCTTCGCTCTGGAGCGTGAAGGGCTTTTAGTGAAACGCATTAAGTTGATTTTGTTGGTGATAAATTCGTGGTAAATTGCGCCGTGAAGTTTTATTCAAAGAGATTGCATTTTCAGATGATGATAGAGAATTGTTGCTCACGGAGAGTTTGCCATGTTTTAATTTTGAAAATTTTCTCTTTTAAGATATAGCAAATTCTCTTGTAGTACATTGAATGCTATCACCAACGAATGACGTGTAATTATCACTGTCATTAAACTATTTTGAAGATTGTTATTAAACTTATTAATACTAAAGAAATCTATTATCAAAACTGAGACGATGACGAATTTGAATTTCAATTATTTCAAAATGAACCACAGTAATGAATACAGTAACGGACACTGCTATGAGCACAAAACTGACGGTTTCTTACCTGGAAACGGACGTGCTCGTGTCTGGGCGAGGCACTTGATGATTGTGAGAGCGGATATTATTCTTTTCACTTACATCATGCTCCTTTTTCCCTGCATGAGTACAGAGGATGGTATTAGTAGTGGTAATAATAGTAGTAAAGGTAGTTGACGGCTTCTGTTGGTAGTAATGTCATTGATTCTTTGGCTATAATACTGACCCTTTCTGCTTCCACTGCTATGATGCCTGTTCGTGACTGGTGTTTCACGGCACTGGAGTTGGGCAGCGACCTAAGAATGAGCCTTTCGACTCGCGTACTCATGTTTTTGCTCTATTCTCTTTTACTATAGCCCCGCTGTGACGGACACAATTGTTAACACTGTTTAGGTGCCTGTCATGCACTCTGTCATGAAAAAAACGAATGCTGAGATAAAAACAGCAAAAACGTAGTCATGTTTCCAAAAGACCAACTATTTTTTAAACCGCAGGCGCTGTCGTTTTCTCGTCTCAAAAAAAAAAAAAAACAATAAAATGTGTTCTTCAGGAAGAGTTAGAGCCATCGGAGTAGTCTCAAGCTTAGTTGTTGGAACAGTGCAGTATTCATTTCAGTTGTCTTTTGTTGGTTCATGTTTTAGATATCAAAACGGTATTGAAATCGGTTTCCTTATTTGTGCCGTCAGTCGGCCGACGCAGTTATAAAGAAATAGCAAAGCGCGATGTTAATAATGCGATCAGATGCTCAATACACACTCATGTGCGAGCGAATTTTAAATTTACAGTGGTCATATTTGGTTTGAACTAACTGCAGTTAACTGTGAATATTGGAATAGATGGAAATTTTCCAGGTGTAAAGTCCGAATAAAAAACAGAAATGAGCAAAATGGCATGGGAAAATTTATAATTGTTGAACACTTTTTAAATGTTGATTACACTACTTGAAACAACTTAGTACTTCCAAAATAGATGTTGACTTCGAAGTAAAAAGAATGAGGCTCAGAAGCAACTTCGCTAATCTATTTGCACGGATCTCGTATGTGACCTGACTATATTATGAACTTTTCTTGTCATTGTCCCATATAAAAGTTTGTGTCGCACCGAGCAACTTACTAACGAGAGCGTCACGTTACTCCTTCATCACGTGAGCGCGCTATCAAGAATTTCTTTATCGTTAACATTTTCTTGGTGACATGACAGGCAGTGCGCGGCGCTCTACTCAGCGGATATTTTAAAAATTATTACTAAGAGCTTGAATAGAATCTGAGGTAAGATCAGTAAAGAGATGATTAAAGGAATTTAGCCACTAGAGCAAGGCTGCGTTCTGTTGCAACTTTGGGAAGAACGTACTTATTTATCATGATTATTTCTTTTCCCAGAAATATTGTGGTTAAACAAAAGTATATTTCATCAGATAGATTTCTTCAATAAGAGATATCTGTTTATTCGACATGTCTTTCCTCATAAGAAAATCTTCCAATACAAATATCTCGTTCTTAAAAGTATATTTTCAACTACAAGTACCTTTCTATCAGAATTACCTCTATTCAGAACACTCCATGTTAACTTCTTCGCGTAGTGTTCAGAGATTTAGGTGAATGAGAATACCAATAAGATAATGCATTCATATTATTCATTGATATTCTTCATGAATACAGCATGGCCTAGATCTGTCAATGCAAGATGGTGGCAGCTTGAAAAGAGGAGATTTTACAGATTATTTTCAGAAATGAAGGATTTTTTAATTCATGCTGTTTCGTACTGAACAAATCGTTAAGGCTAAAAATTATAAAAACGAACCCATGCCTCTTATTCAAGGAGCTCAAATACTGGAAATTTTGTCAAATGTTCATGACTTTAAAGATTTCATGTGAATTATCCGTTACAGGAAATGATCATTTTCCCCTCGGTTACTTTGAGCATCATCAGGAGCACTCCTGGAGGCCGAAGCTTTGAGTTGCTTTGTCTCTGCGGCGTTCCGTTTGCCTCGAAGTTATTTTCGTGTTTGTTCTTTGATTTCGGAAAATAAAATACGGCAAAACTATGATGATTGTATTATTAGCGAGTCAGATTTAGACTATCGTGCATGATTATAGCGCTGGTATTAAAGTTATAATTTAATTTCATAAAAATAGAAAACGCTTAATCGAGTATCAACAAAACACGACCCTCGACCTAGTTGTGGATTTTATTGACACAATTGAGTGATTGACGTTCTAGGCGTGGCAGTTGATTTCATAAATTATCAACGACAAGAGGGTAATATTGACGAGTTACGTGAAGTTCGTGGTTTGAAGCAACATTGAAAATACCTATCCTCGACCAAAAAAAAATGAAAATTAGACAAAAATTAGCCTTGCAGCAGAAGGTTCCGAGATCTGTCCTTCGAAGGCCACGCGTAAACCTCATGAGAGCGCCGGTGCGAAAGCTCGCTCATTAGACTAGATTTCATTCCAAAACTTACACCAACTTGAGCTGAGCCTCTCTCGGGAATTTCTCATCAGTCCAGGAAGGCTGACGGAGGTTTGTTCCAACCCTCCGCAGTTTTCCGGAATCAGCCGTCAAAGTAGCGGACTCATATTCTCAGCTCGCCGACGTGTGGAATTTTTTCGAAATTTTCGATACTAAGCATGACTCTGGACAACAGCAGTAAAATTAGCTCATTCTTAGCTTCTAAAACATCACCTGACTTCATGAAAAATATATCTTCTAGAAACAAGTTACGCATCTATGAAATTGGTTTACACTTTTATTTTGAAATCTCACACTGTACTCGGACATGCCGATGTGTTGTCTGCTGTGTTTATGATAGGGAAGGAAACATAACACAAAATGATTCTAAGTTTGTTCACGGTCGTAAGATTTTATGTGCTCAATTTCATTTCTAAAAACTTGGGAATCACATTTGAGAAGAAAATAATAGTTTACATATTCATGCCAAGAGCTTTCCATTTATCCTTAACGCATGATCGCAATTTAGGAGAAAAAGTGAATTATCATTTTTCTTCCGCAAATGATACTTAATTTTTTGTGATCAGTTAAGGAGTCGTACATAAACAGTTATAATTTCATGATAAATCATTAAATTCAAGAGCACCGCAGTTAAATTGAAAAAATACGGAACAAGTTAAGGGAGAAATTTACTCCTATTTATCCGAGAGAGAGATGCACTTTCGAAGCTAAAGGAAAATAGAATGTACACTTTACTAATGCAAAGCGAAGACTGAAGCAGCGCAACCTTCGAAAACCTGCTCGAAAATAGATGGGACTTAGGTTCCTCTTCGTAAAGTTTCGAATTTGATCTCTCACAATTTTTTCAAACACCTCTGGAAAAACATTGTATTCTAACTTTCATCAACATCCCACGCTAAGATTGATGTTTTCGATACAAGCATACATGTTCTCGAGAGAAGTGAGGCTCCATTCATTACTTTCTTTACATTCTATATCATTGTAGAGCAAAATAGAGCCAATTGAAATGGAAATCTTAGTGTCTACACGAAAGCACGCGTGTGTGTAGTATGCAGTGTGTTGAGGTGTAAAATGATGCAAATCCAGCAACGCGCTACATGTTTGGTTTACTGCATAAGCCTTTACTCGCTCGAGTCCATTCAATAACAGCTCTATTCGTCAACTATGGCCCATTTTCATTAAAATGAGACAGAGTGAGATCTCCAGTCTCAATGGGTATTGTAGCTATTCTATTGATTACTGTTGTGAAGCTGAGATTGAGTTTCGGGTTATTCCGCTTCAAGAGGCAGTTATCTCTGATTGCTTGGTATTATTCCTGAAATAGAGTATATCATCTACAGGGAAGTTGATTCAAGATTTCAGCCACGTGATCTTTTCAATTATATCAAACGAAATCCAGTCCATCACGCTTGTGATTGCACGCATTGATTGCAACCTTCGCCGAATTGTAAATATCACTAAATCCATGACACTGAAACTACTGCAAAACGCGTTGCAAAAGATCTTGAATATTAGATTAGATTTTGAGTGAAAAGGTCGCTCGTGAATTTTTTATTTGAAATGCTATAGAGAGTCTTCATTTTTAGGTAGAATTATCTCTGTCTATCCCAGCAATCTATGGAAATTCGGCGACACAAAATAACTGGGCAACAGATGCACACAACTTTAATATTTTGAAACCTGCAGAGCGATTATCGTTAACAAGGCATTTGAGGAGGCAAAGACATTTCAGTATCGGTGAGAACTCTGCGAGGATCTCCGCTCGGTCCACCACCTGCTGTACGAGTTTGTGTTCAAGTAAAGGAACAAATCTTCGAGTAGCACTTCCCTTGGGAGAATCCAAGGAAAGAGTAGTGACTGGAAGCTCACTTAATTTAATTTAATTACTACTAATTCTACCACAACTGATTGGTGAAATTTGTCGGTCTATAGAAATTTGCAAAAAATACAGATTACACTGAAAATGTTTTCAACCCGCGGACGAACGCTAATGCCCAGCATACGTATGCAAGCATAGGCATTTCGAACAGTTTTTGAGTCTCTTGTTCTTTACAACACTGTCATAGTTACTACGCACTCGAAGCCAGTAACAAAACACAGAGGTTCTTAATTACTAGAGTTACTTCACGCTTCCATTAAAACGATTTCTGTATTTCCAGAAGAATGAAATTTGACCATTAGATTTATAGGCGAAAAACCGATTGTCGTTAGAAGGTTACCATGGTGCCTGCTTGCCAAGTACGTCCGTCTCTGTCACTTAATGAAGAGCGATGTGTCTTGCTCGACGTTTCTAACAACCTCAGGCGATGCTGCTAACGATCTCTTGTATTTGGTGCGGCGACCGCTGGATCGCGAGGGCTGAGGTTAATTCGGAGCACACAGCGCTCGCACCCACACGCTTCTCCAACTTTCTGTGGCTAGAGGAAATGCAGTCGTTCCAGGACCGGAATGTTTACTGTGCCGCTGCTTACAGGAAACGAGCTTCGTTTGTGCCGATCGGACACTGCAAAGTAAACAGAACCAGACGTCCTTGCTCTCTTATTGGACACATGCATGTTATGAAGTCATTGCATAACTCTTGCGCTTGTGGACATTGCAGGACTAGGACCTGCTAACTGCCATCATATTAAACCGTGGTCAGGTGTAATGTTCACGGTTTCCTCTCGTAAATATACACTAATGATAGAATGGACATCGGGAGTTTTAGAAGGATATATTATTAGAATTTTTTCTCGGATCTCATGTTGATACAGGGCTATGTTAAAGATGTTTGTCGCGCTGACTTCAATTTCAAGAAGCGGGTATAATTTTCGAGTAAGAAATACTGAACTCGTCATTTATGTATTGCAAACCGAGTGGAAAACAAACGATCCAATGATTACTTGTTCCCTGACAAGTCATCTGAAAAAGTTTCAGCTTTCCCATAAACTTGCTTACCATTTAAACAAGCTTTTTTCTGTATAATTATCACCTTGACTTAAGATATTACATAAATGCTATCCTCCCAGGCTATAGTCTGCAGTTGTGAAATTTAGTTCAATTTGATAGAAGTAAAGTTAAATTTTTACCATCAAATATTACAGACAAAAAGCAGCAATGATTTTGATTATTTTACTTGAAGGGATTTATTTTGGCCTACCAAAATGCTCACTTCACTAAAAGTACGTGACTATTAAAACTCTTTTCATAAGTTTGTTCATACATTTTAAGTATCATATGGAGCTTTGCTAATGGTCGTACTGTTTTCATGGCTCATAGAGCGATGAAGTTTTGCTCCAATCTGAACCAATGTTTTTGGTTTCTCCAGCAACTTGCATGGCAACTTCTTCTAATCGCTTTCTAACTAATAGACCGCTTAACTGATAGAAAGTTCACCTAAAATTAATAAATTCAACATCATCCTAGCTTTTGAGGACCACCAACCTAGCCCAACTTACATTGATGATTATTGCAAAAACGTTAAACTGAGAAGCTGTGATCATTATCCTTTCTGCAAACGTTCGTAGGGGAAGCAGCTCTATTGTTAAGTCCATACAGGACAAATTTTGCGAAGCGGGAGTAAATGTATAGATGATTGAGTCTCGCTTATTATTCGTATTTGGTACGAAGAAAATGACTCTATGATGATCATGGATATGATAAGCTCGGCAAATACTAAGTAACATGCATTGCATACTTCAGAATGACAAAACGGGTCACAATGTGTGTAGAATGAAAATGAAATCAAATCCTCTAAATTGTAATTGAGTCAGCAAATCAGTCTAGAATATAATTTCTAGTCGAAAGCTTGTTTTAACATTATAATTGTAGTTATAAATATTAACAGAGAGAATTGGTGAACAAGATCCATGAAAATTTGATGACTATCTGTGTCTATTTCTCAATAAACATTTGCAAGGGCATGGAAGTAGATCCAAAAGCCTGGGTTTTCTTTTTGCAATAATACCCAGAAAGCGAGAAGTTGTCTCTTCAGTGAGGTTCCTTTGCCAAAAGCAGCCTATCTCATCGTTTTGATATGTGCCTGCGTCTAGAGAAAGTAACGAACACACTAATATATATCACAATCATGAACAATTGCAAAGATTTACATGACCCTATGAAGTTTCCTTCATGTCCTATGATCAAATGAAGTGCCACGAGTAAGAGAGAGGTAGCAGAGTATAACGAAGGCAATAACATATTAAGCGATTGCAAGTTCAGCCTAAAGAAAGATGAAGTTCAGCAGATGGAAATGAGCGTTGAGCCAATAGCAAGAGTAGCATACGATGACGCTATTTGTGAATAATAGTAATTCGTAAGGAATCATGAAAATAATGGTAATTCGTTAGAGATCATGAAAATAATGGTAATTTGCACAAATTTTTTTTGCACACGGTAATATCGTGAGTTCGTAATGGATGCTTACTAAATAGGTAACTAGAAATGTTTGAAGTTAAATAATCAGTTTTAAAAGTTTTAAAACTATGAGATGACACTTTATTTAGGAACTTAACTTTGAAATGAACTGCTGGAAGAACATGAAACGCTAAGACATCCTTTACCAAGAATAAAAATTAAATTTGCAATCTAACAAATATACCTTTCTACTCAAATCAAAATGTTGTAGCTTACTGATTGATTGATTTTGTATCTGATCCTCAGTTGTTGTTTTTCCTTGCGTGCGAAATTTTTTTGAAAAAATGTCGCCCATTTTTCTTTGAAGTAAAAATAAGAGAGCTCGTTTTTTAAACTTCTAATTATTACACGAAAAAACACAAGCTCTCAGTGTCATAGCTGCAAAAACCAAGTATTCATCATACTTCTACGTTTTAAATTTTAATTTTGAATAAATTTGCTTAAGATGTAGCGAAATTCGATTTCTGCGCAGTGCCGAGCCGTCACCTCTTGGTTGACGAATGGCCTGACCGTCCATCCTCGATAACCCTGAACTTGACCATAAAATTCCGTAAAAAATCTGCATAAGAATAAAATTTTCTTGTTAGATTTGGTTCCAAAAACGCCTTGCATTTGCAGGTTTTCATCATCAGGATTATTCGTTGCGTGTTTGCTCACAAAGTTAAAAAAAAGGGACAAAGATTTTTCGTTATGGATAATTAATTAATTCATTGATTATGGTTAAAAAATGGTGAAAATTAATGAGCTGTTTTTGCGTGTTTCTGCTATAATTTAACAGCAAATTGCCTAGACACATATTGCGTATCAATTGCTTATTTCAATTCAATACAACAGCCAACTTTTGGCGAACAGGAAAATTTTGCTGTTCGGATAAATCTTAAGCACAACCAATCTTTCCATGATTTCATTTTTCATCATTGATGGTAATGGAATTGCACGTGGGGCACGTGACATTCAAACGCACCAAGCTCTTAAATTTGCCTCAGCCACGAAAGAACCCAACATTAAGTGAGAAATCCTAATGCTCTACCTGAATTCACAAATATTCATCTTCACACCCTCCATTAGCGTACAATGAGGTCGCGCATTTAAGACCTAACTTTTGAAATGCAATCATTAGCCTTAGTCATTCAGTTTACCCTGTAGCGCTCGTCACAATGCGCTGCGCTCCGTTGGCATTGTGACGGTGGAGTCCAAGAGATGCTTCAGGCGTCGGCGCTGCAATGGACGCTTGGCCACTCAGCAAGAGGCAAAAGGTGATTTAAAAGCACCCGAGTTTGCTTTGAGACACGAGGCTGGAATATAAAACTTTTTTTTCGCTCGCAATTATTCTCAATTCAGGAGTAGTTATATAAACGTAAAAACAATGACTGCCTACAGAAGTACGTGGAACGGTTACGGGATGTGTGCAGCAGTCCTGATCTGCTGAGCACACATGGTGTGGAGCAAATCCTGAGGACTCGACGCATATACGCTTATGCGTAGACTGGATACTGTATTCACGCATATGCGTATACTGTACGTGCCATCATGATTACGCTCATTGGGATGCTGCAATTCGATAATGACTTCATATGCATAACTTATGTAGATGAGCTGACTCACGGCAGACTGCTTTCATTAACCAATGCTAAATACCAGAATAACAAGTAGGGCTTCTCTATGACCGTTTTTGAATTTACATTTGCGTCATTAATGTATGTTCGGTAAAGATGAAAGACTGAATGAAATTATAAACTGTTATGTTGTAAAATATTTGGTGTTGTTAGAATGTTGTTATGATTTGATATGCTGGGAGACAAGTGGTATGGGATAGAAAACACGATTTCTTTCATGAATTCCATCTTAAAAGAGCTTTGAGCTTTAATAATTGCATTCGATCGTACAATTCTGATGGCCAATATATCTGTTCATTACTTTATATTCTTTGATCGCAGAATCGACATAGTTCAATGGATTGATTTAAATCGAATGGACAATCGCGGAACAATCTTAAATGCAATTGTGTTTGTGAATAAAGATTCCAGGGAGGATTTTTGATGAACATTTGACAATTCGATTTTACAACGAACAGTGGATATCATATTTAAATTCATGATATAAATCGACATCTAAAGGAAGATACAATACGATATTCTAATGGAAGGGACAATTCGATATTCTATCGAACGACGTGTTGTAATACAATATTTTAATGAACGACCCTATACTCTAATAAATGACACGATATAATACAATGTTCTAATGAATCATTCGATTTTACAGATTAATGAGCGTTACCGTATCAATACGACGTACTCATGAACAATCCGAAATGAAATTCTAAAGAACGATTTGGTACGATGATTTACTGAACGATTCGATGTGTTGCTCAGCTCAATTGAGCGACTCGATGTGTCCAAAGTAATTTTTGTCCCTTCGATATTATCTGTATGAAAAATAATCAAATTATACGTTAATTATTTGAAGCTTATTACTTTTGAGGGAAACTATAACTCAGTTGAAATATTTTTATGCCTTCGAAGTGAAGGCCACCTTGCAGTGGATGATAGAGAAAGACAAATTCTGTTAGATGATAATAAAATACTGCTTGTCGTCAGTCCCAAAAAAACAATTCAGGAGTATTCATTAACACAATCGCTTAATACCTGAAAAAAACTATTATACTAGTAACTAATTATTAAACAAACAACTTGTATATGTAACACAGTAACGAGAGGCTTTTAAAAACAGCTTTTGGCAATTAAGAAAAATGAGCAACGTGGCACTTCCAAAAACCGATAACGTTACTGATTTCATGAAAGAATCAACGAGGCTTCATTTTGGACGAGCCATCATTTTGGCACTTTGAAGAACCAGTAACTCATCATTTAAAAAAATTACAACTCAGCGTTATTTTAAAAGTTATTAGCGTCTGTAAGATTGCTAAGCGCTGTCATCATGTTAATTAATAATTACAGACTCATCAGCACAATAGAAACATTGTTTCCGGACAAAAATTGTTTTCAGTTCTGACTCATACTTCGCTAATGCAGCAAAATCATTAGCAACAACTGAAATCGTCCATCGCATGTTTTATTGTAAAATTGATCCATTCTTATTTATCATTGTAACATAATGATTGAACATTCACTTTTTTAGGGCTTCTCTCTTCAAATTTGCGATCATGAAATTTTTCAAGTTTGTCGCCTTAAAAGTTACATTTCAATTCCGAAGAATACACATCTAGTGTATGTCTGTAAAATACCCTGAAAACATACATGCAAGCGTACATAATCATTAAACAAATGAATTCATGTTAATTCGAGTGTGCAGATATAGCAGAGAATCTGTCAAAGAAATTACAGTTAATCTTATCACGGTGTCTATTTGTCGCGCAGCATCATCAGTATTGATGGGAAGCAGCAGAAATGAGACGCTCCACACGACACGCTGTCTAATGCACGCTTGTGATGTGCCTCAAATAGCCAGGCGTGCGTACTTACTGCGCAGGCCGCTCCGAATGTTCGCGCGATAATCGCGTGGATGGCGAGGGAAGACGCGTCGCACACTTGAGAATAATCGAGATTCGGTTAAATTTCCGATGTTGAATTTCCAATTATCTCTGTGTTAACCGACCAAGCACGAAATGAACCTACAATGCAAACGTGCATTTAATGTGCGAGATTTAGTTACATTATATAGCACGACTTTAAAATGAAGGTTGTAGCGAAGGCTCCTGACTTGAAAGAGTTTGCAATTAAAATAGCGATGCAAATTTAAAGTTAAAACAAATGGCGCACATTGAACGGGCGTCAAGTTCTAGGAAAGCAAACCCATTCAGTGCGGTAAGAACAGTCAAGAAAAAATCTTTGAAGAAAATTGTATTCAGACTATAATTATAGTAACACTGGGTTTGACATGTTCTATAATATCATCATAAATACTTAATATTTTTATTATCATAATTGTTGCAGTGTAGCTAACGTTTGGTTCGAGTATTTCAAAATCCTTTGAGAAGCTGCAGCGATGCGGAGAGCTATAAGGTCAGCGGTTATTAAAGCCTGAGAGACAAAAATATATACACTTCATTTCAATTGATCATATCTAGCAGTATTTGTCACTCGAATATAACGTGAGGGATGATGTGCTAAGTCGTAAATAGTTTCTGTCGATAACTGCGCTGCAATCACAATAATACCTATGATTACGCAAAATACAGTACGCCCTACAGCTCAAATGACACACAAGGTACTCTTACGCCTCTTGGCGGGCATGATGAAATGTCAACTTACACAAGAAATCCATATTACACAGAACATGAGCAAATGACTCATAGAATTCGAAAAAGATATTATGAAGGAGCTCATGCGAAATCATTTTTACAGAAACTTTTGACTAGGAATTTATTCACCGTATCGATTTCATTAGCCAGCTCATTTCAAATAAGCATGTTGCAACCACCTGAAAAATCTTAAAGTCTACGGAACTTAAAACGTACATTTAACTTACTTTTCGAACGACGAAAATTTTAAAAATTCATTACGCAACACAATGTTCCCTTTAACATTGGCACAAATATTGATTTTCGAAATGGTGAGTTAAATTTTACTTCATGAAGTATCATTTCGTTCCACCCCATTTTTTTCGATTGTATCAACTGGACTCCTCTTGATTGCTCCTGTTTCGATCTCTATGAAGTGGGTAAGTAACTATTAGGGTTACTATTAAACCGGACGCATATGTTTTGAACTCGCTATGCTTGATGAAAAAGGAGTATTGAGAAACAAATGCCCTCTTGTAGTAATTTCGAAAATTTGTGATTTTCGTTCGATGAAGCTAGCCACTGAATCGCTTCAAGAAGTTGATTTGTCTCCTGCTCTGCCGAGGAAATACTTACTCGTATTTTTTCTTATCCTCTCTTTTTTAAGCCGTGTCTCACCAACAAACTCAATTTATTAGTATCAAACAAGTTCAATTACTCCGATGAATAGATTCGGTTTGGCACATGACAAGCCATGTTGTTCTGAAGAAGCGTCCTTGAATAGTTTTCCTTGAATAGTTTGTCAGTCCACAAGAACAAGTTATTTTACGGTCATCATGAAAGGAAGTTAACATAAGGACACGAACTCTCAGAATTTGATCCGGCAAGTTTATCAGAATTGTCAGGAGTGTAGACTGCGTACGGTCCTGTGAAGGTCTCAGTGTATCTTTGTGGTGGAGAGGATTTAAAGTACAATGACAAATGTCACCAAGAATGTGCAACATCGCCTTTTTTATATGATAACATTCATGATGAAATTATACGCTCGTTCAGTAAAGTTATCAAAATTGTACATTCAACATAAATGAAATGTTTGTATTTAAAAATGGCTTGAAAATAGTGATAGTGAAATGCGTTTTTATCTTTTGGGGCAAAGTCTTCCAGATTTTATATTTTACGTTTCAAATGACAGATTAATTATCAAGTACCTTTAACTTTATTTACACGCTGACGTTGGTAATACAGTAGAACATTTGATAAATTAACTTTAGAAAAGTAACTTTGCTCTCTGCACGACAGGTTGAGCTGAAATTTGGTAAATGTTCTTTTTTTTCGATATCCTCAATATCCAATGCAATGTGAGGAGCTGCAAAAAAACGCAACTGCAAAATGCGATAAAATTGTTCCCTCTGGTAATGGTCGAATTTCATTACGCAAATATCACAAAGCAGAGCACTATCATTCAAAGATACCCAGATGCAAAGGAAACGAAGTGAGAGCGTGAAAGTGACGATCAGCATAACTATATTGGCATATCAATGCGCGCACCTACGTCGAGGTACCTAAATGAATTGGGTTTTGTTCTAAGCGCAGAATAAGATTAGCACCTGCCTCGATGGCTTCAATCACGAAGGCAAGAAGTTACCAGTTAAAAATTTGCATTTCACTGAGTCATTATGGGCAGCCACGTGAGCTGGAGCGACACAGGAGACGTGTTGTGGGTGTCAAAATTTGTTTGCATTTGTGCTTGCATTTATTGTGTAGAAGAATGTTCGAATTTCTGAAAAATTAAAAAAATTCCTCGAGTTTTATCAGGCTCTGTAAAAATTTGCCGATTTCTGCAGAGAACTGAAAAAATTTGAATGCTCATTTGCTCGTTCTGCGCGCGAATACGATTTGCATGTTGGTTTGAATTCAAGAGAATGAAAAGTTGACTTAAATTTCTGCACTGAAGGAATACCAGTAAATCTCAAAAAGTGTACTTGTGAAATTATGCCGTCTATTTAAAGCTGAAGAGAAAGAAACTTGACATAAATTCAGGGACAATCTATGAAAAAGATTTTTGAACACTTCGTTGCTGTGTCGAAATACTATTTTGACTCTGATTCCAGAAAAATATTAATATAACATCCCCAGTAATCCTCTTTGAATAATTTGTTAACAATTTATCGCGCTTCTATTTAGATGTCGGTAGTTTTGATGTGGTATTTTCAAATTATGTCTAAAATTTTCCCCGAACTCAGTATTTTCACTTAAAGCCGCGACTTCAAATTACTCATTTATTAATCCTGAAATACTTGTTATTTGGAATTTATCAACTTTATTGCAGACATTAACACCGATGAGCGCGTAGTCTCACCCGTACCTGATAACTTTATCTAACTCGTTGCAGTCAAATAACAGTAACTTTAAATTAAATTTCTAATGCTAATTCCTCTACTTCAGTCAACACATCATTTCTATGTTCAGCATTTTGCTACAGATTGGCACTTCCAACGTAGAGACGATCAGTTCTTGGGGTGAATAAAACTAGATCGTTTCTGTTAAAAACCAGCCGGCATTGAGTATTCTTGAAATTTTTAAACGAACCTTAGTCCAGTATATCACCACGATTTTCCAATGAAGGAATCCTAAAGCCAGCTTGTGTCGTATAGCTAGAACTCCACCCGGAATTCAAGTAAGGAATTGAATATTTATACCAAATATTTGTTCCATATGGAGATGCAATAGTATTGTTGTGAATTTGTAACTCGCGTAAAACTCTTCATCAGGAGTTCGAAAAAACGTTTCGAAAAACAGTTGAAACATTCACAAAATTAGTGAGACATAGGATGATTACTTCACCAAAATGTAGCTACTTTTAGTTATTAAATGGTATTTAAACTTAATCGTGTTTTTTTGATTCTCCGTGCTTTTGTGAACAGACAATGGAAAGTGCAGAGTTAGCGCAAAAAAATATCATTAGTAAACGGCACGAACCAGTCTTTTCGCTTGCCAGCTCAACGCTGTGAGGGTTTGCTTAAAAAAATGGACAGAAAGAAAGAGAAGGAGAGTGATGGGAGTCGAGGTAAAAGTGGGGGAAAAAATTGAGCAGACGAACTGAATCGCTGTAGAAAAAACAGTTTCCTAAATTCTACTTTCATGTTTTCTAATAAACTATTGCTCGACATAGCGCATTAGATAGATTTGCTAAATATTTATAAAAATATCGAGAAAACTAAGAAAGATGAAAAATTGACTAGATAACATATCAAATGAAATCTAGTTTTCCATGGCTGTACTCGTAACTCATAGAGCCTAAGTAGCATCTCATGTGCGCTCCAATCTAAAAGTCCTCTTCTATCAACGTGCGGCAGAAGCCAAATTGAGAGCAGCCAAAACATGTCAACCTGCATCACAAACATTTCTATTCAAAAGAAAAAAATACTGATGCAAAATACGAATTCTACAAGTCAAAAACATTCTTCGAACGTCAATCACACAAGCAACAAGAAAATTTTTCTGCTGCGGCCGAAGTTTGAAACTCAGAAACAAGAAGTTTGATGACTTGCTAG
>JACJUY010002600.1:106739-117391 GCA_014220935.1 Platorchestia sp. MABIK | reverse complement strand
CATTTAACCATTTAGTTTCATGAAAACACATAAATATATTGGCGAGTGATGGGGCTAAAGGAAGTCCCATTGCAAGACCGTCTATTTGTTTGTAAAATTTCCCTGCAAAAATAAAAAGAAAGAGTACATCACTGACAGTTCTAGTAAATTTTTGAACACTTTACAAGTTAGGCCCATGAATTTCGACTTACCCACCGAAGATACCTGTTTCAAACAAATATCAATGGTTTCCCGCAGGGGGGTTTTAGTATAAAGCGATTCTACACCAAATGAAGCCATAGTCAAATTTTTACCGAAAGGAATCTTTCTAATATTTTCACTGAATTTGAAAGCATTGTCGACTGTGTACTCATTTTTTGTTAGATGAGCAAGGACTGGGACAAGAAGTTTACTCAGTTGGTAACTGGGAGTATTGTAAGTAGCTACAATTGGCCTGAATTGAATTTTTGAAGCGAAATCGGGACTTATATATTTTTGGTAAACCGTACAGCACAGCTGGGGAAGAGCCCTGATACATGCAAGTTAAAAATATTTTTTGAATCTGAGCTTGTCGATTATTTCAGACCACGTAAGAAATTATTTATTTTATCTTCAACTTTCAATACTATTTTATTTATGGACTCTGTAATCTCAGTAAATTTTGAAGTATCAGATATTAAATTTAACATGCTTTCATGGTACTTTGACGATCAATTACAACTACACGGTTACCCTTATCGGGCTTGCAAATTATCAATTGTTTGTTCGCTACAAGGGATTTTAAGAGGGAAATGTCGTTTTTGCGAACGACCAAAGAAAATATTTTATCAGGCTTGAAACTATAAAAAAGCTTATGGGCCATTGTCTTCAAATTACCAATAAATTCTGGATAGTTAACACACTCCCTATTTTCAAGTGAAAGAGCTAATTTTTCGACTAAGAAGTATTTAACAAAATTTAGTTTGTAAACCGGGAGGCAGAAGTCTAACCCAAATGCTAGAAGGACTTTTACCCTATGACCTAGCTGAACCGAACTAAAATTATGAACAACCTTATCCGGGTCGCATGGTTGAATTTCATTGTGAATACCTAAACTATTCAGTTTCCTTAAATGAGTTCATTTTGTACGAACATAAAATTGGTCCCTAGAGACTCTTGCATGCCTCCTGACGAGATGGGCGTCCAGAGTGGAGTAGGTGGAGCGCACTTCACTATCGCTGGTTTCGAGTTGCGAAGTCAGGTTGGCCAGTGTCCTTCTTATACTGTAGAGTTCTCGTGCAAGTAGTTTGGATTTCCAGGATTTGTAGAACGCAGTAGTGTGCAATAATCTCTTGTAGAGTTTGAACCGTAGGAATTTTGGCATAACGTTGAACACTTTGCATTTTGTTAAAAATTCAATGTTGAGGTAGACCTTTGCAGTTTTCTGCAAAATGTCCATGTATCTTCTATGAATAAGATTTTTTTCATTACCGTATTTTGTTTTAATATATCTGAACACGTCAGTGGTTTGCTTTAATCGCAACCTTATCAGAAACTTAAAAACGAAGAAAATTGCAATAAAATTTATCATCTTTACTAAGAAAATGTTTCGGAGTCCGGCTCCATCATCAGTTCAAACAAAAAAAGGAATTACGTCTGAAATAAAAGAAACAAGTACAATGAATTGTAGGTACTAAAAATGTATCATGAAAGAAATCCATCACATGTCGATCAGTTTTTGAACTACCTTAATCTTAGGCATGAATCAGTTAAATTTACAGTGGAGGTGGAAAAGAATGACACATTGGCCTTTTTAGACTGTCTCGTGCCTTAGGATCAGGATCAGTTTCAGACGTCAGTGTATCGCAAGCCCACTTTTACTATATTAGGCTCTAGTTTTTTCAGTTTTTGTACGATCTATTTCAAAATTATTTGTATCCAAACTTTAATTAATAGGGGTTACAAAGTATGTTCAACTTTCAAAGACGTGCATTGTGAATTTGAATTCTTACGATTATATTTCACAGCTAATGGGTTTCCGCTGGGTCTTATTAATTCGCAAATCAAAAAATTTTTGTCAAAGCAATACAAGTCACAAGCTGCCGAAGTTAGCGGTAAAGATCGTTTGTATTGTTCATTTCCGAATTTTGGGGCACCGTCTGATATTAAGCTGTCTCGTGAATTGAAATTACTGTGTGCGAAATATTTCCATAATTTAACTTTACATGTCACCCATGTTAATAGTTTCAAAATTGCTTCTTTTTTTCGGTACAAAGACATGCTTCCCACTGATATGCGGTCCTCTCTGGTGTACTCCTATAGTTGTGTGCAGTGCACATCTTCGTACGTCGGTATGACGTCACGAAATTTTTATATCAGAGTGGCCGAGCATAGAGGTAGAAACTTCCGTACTGGTAACCAACTAGCACACCCATCGCATTCTGCAGTGCGAAATCATGCCGAAAATGCAAGATTCCTATATCTCCTGCTGATTTCAAAATTTTAGACTCAGCTTCAACCCCTTATGACCTCAGAATATTAGAGTCCTTGCATATCTTCAAGCGAAACCCGGATTTGAACAATATGGACAGTTCGTACCCATTGCAAATAGTGAATAGGTAGATCCCTCGTTCAATACCAGCCTAATCTCATTTCATACTTATGTGTTACATGTATTTTCTTTTTTATGCTTCTGTATTTCATTCGTTGTTTTTGTTCGTGTCATACCTTGTATTTTTTCTTTCATGATACATTTTTAGTACCTACAACTCATTGTACTTGTTTCTTTTATTTCAGACGTAATTCCCTTTTTTTTGTTTGAATTGATGATGGAGCAGGACTCCGAAACGTTTTCTTAGTAAAGATGATAAATTTCATTGGAATTTTCTTCGTTTTCAAGTTTTGTATAGAATAAGCATTTGAAATTTTAGATATCATAATGAAGGCCAGTCTTTTGATTCGATTAGTGCCTTCTAAATTCTAGTTCTAATTAATTTCATGATGTTATTTTACTCTCTTGTGCAACTAAATGCCATTTCTAAGTTGTCCTTGAAAATAAGTTTCTAAACATGAAATTTTTCATTCGATACTCACACCTAAATCTTTCTCTACACTCCGGAAAAGTTGTTAACTTTCGCGTTCTCTTTCGAGTAGTTTTTACTGGAACCAACTAATCAATTTAAGCATTTTAAAGTAAGACAAAATCCGATGGTATTGGTATACATGTTTCAATTTTAACAGCAGCCCTAAGCGAAAGTTCACCCAACATTACCAGAAAAAACTGAAGAGCTGAACAGAACAAAGAAAACAAAGTGCGAGTGTACGAAGTGAATGGATCAAGTAGTACTCTGCGATGCAGATGTAAACATTTTCTGAATATTCGGCAAAAAATCAATGAACCCAAACAAAAACATTTTCACGAGGAACTATTAACTGCAAGAAGCAATTCAAAATGAACTTGGGCAATCATTAATGAGGCCCAATAGGAAAATTCAGACCGCAGAAGTAATTCTGGAAACCCTTATGCAACAGACACTGATTTTTATACTTTCTTTTCAAAAGAAGGCATGAAAGTTTTTGATGAAGTTTTTAAAATGATTCCAATGAACCTTTATTTGCAAACCATTGCTTTCCTTAATTTACAGTGTCCTTTCTCAAAAGGAGAACACCAGTTAATTCATCATAGATGGGAAAAATTCAATATCCACCACAAAACACAGAAGTATAGTCGAAGATGACAGAATAAGATTTCAACATATTAAAGAGTGTTTCCCTGCATCGCACCACTGATTGATTCGCTTAATAGTTAAAACATTCATTGCTGCCAGTGAGTTCGCTGATCAATGGAAACACTCTATAATTAAATCATGGCATAAACTGGTGTCATTAATAGGGCATCAAATTGCAGGCTCATGGTGATGTACCTTTCGTGTCCAAAAAAACAGGAAAAGGAACTACAAATAAACTCTTATCTCACGTGGATGAACCACATTTATCTCATAGAAATCAATACGCCAACAGAAAGAACGCTAGTACTCGAGACGCTTAACATGAACATCACAGTAAAAATAGATAAAGGTATTGATCACAAAAAATATGACACTGTTATTGCTGCTCGATCTCTCCAAAGCGTTCGACAGCATCTAACGCAAGCTTCTTTTGCAGAAAATATCGAATATGGGAGTAGACACACATAGTGGGTTAAAAGCTACCTCTCAAACCGATCTCATGCAGTCCACTCAGATAACAAATTCATTCAAACGATTTCGGTGTTTTCCATGGAACTTTCCTTGACTCGCTGCTGTTTCCTATTTTCACCAATGATTTTCCTTTTAAAGCCTTCTAACACAAGAATTCATAGGTAAGTAGGTCATATCCGAATTGCTATAATTTCTGTTGAAAAATTACCCAAGTACTTTGGTTAAACGCTGAAAGCCTAGAAATCAACCTGAACTCATGGTGTGGCAGAAATAGTCTCAAACTGAGCGCGAACCCAACTCCATATATTACTATTTTTGGACCAAAGGAGGCACGTTACAAAATACCAAAAGTGACCCTAACGCGATGGAATGAGGAAAGCGGGCCATCAGAAAAGTAATGAATATAGGTACTTGGTCCGATCGAAATATATCCTTTAAGTCTCATGTAGAGAAACGTGTAACAAAATTAACAGAATCTTTACGTTTCCATCCTTAAAAAAAGCATGGTCGTCGAAATTTATGCCAATAGGCGCTTAATCTTTGGTATTACCTCATCTTGACTATTGCAGTCTAACCTGGAGAGACAGGCTCACAAGTCAATATCCTCATTAATAATTGCCAACATATGAATTCTTGCGACCAAAGTCATATGCGAAGGTCAGTAAGTTCACGAAGAGCGATTATGCAATAATATTATTCTTCGCCTAAATAAACTCGGTTGACCCTCAATTGAAGCTGATTTCTCAAGCACAAAGCCCAATATGTATTTTCTGACTTCACCTCCTTCAGAAGCCAGAACTATGCTGATGTAAAATTCGTCGAGCCAACTACAAGAGCCAAAAGCAAAATCTGATAAATTATGTCTTTGTGATCAGCCGTTCATCTGACAATAGGCAAAAACCTGTGCCAGCATTAGGTGCCATAATAACTACGAAACGAACTTCCCAGGCCATAGAAATCCCTCTAATCAATGTATAAGTTCAATGGCAAAACATATGCAAGTCACAATCCGTCTCAACCATAACTGTATCCTCTCATGCCTTCTGAATAATTGGTAGTTGCAAAATTATTCTTCTCAATAAATTATTCTACTCGTGCTTAATTTTTTTCAAAATTTTTACCCGTGAGCATACATACTGTGATCTCTTGTTTGCAAGTGTATATTAATTGTAGATGTACAAGAGTTACTGCAGAATAGCAAGCGAGTGACTCTTGTTTCCTTCAAAAGCCGTTGATTTTTTAATCAACTAGGAACTTCATTACTTTCAAATATATTATTTTCATCAAGCTTCTATATTTTTTTACTTTTCATATCTACTCATCATTTCATTACATTGCTCCTGTCAAGGTTTTGCTTCAATGTCTGTCAATATTTCATAAAATTAAGAAACTTGTCACGGAGAGTGCACTGAGACTACTATTTGAGCTTCCGATATTTCAATCTAAGACGCCTTCGAAACTCACTCAACATTAATTTCATTCTTCACATTCTCTCTTGCTTCATAGCGTCAGAGATTATCGATTGGAAAATAGACGTGATATTTTCATTTAATTACCGAATAATTTCACATATTTTGACGACTAAAATCATAAAACGTCTTGCTTTCTTTTCCATATTATGCTAGGCACTCTTCCGACGAACTAAAAACATAAAGCAAACTTAATCCTGATCGTAGGAAAGACAGAGAAATAGTACCCTACTGAGAACATCAAAAAAATGTGTTTAAGACAAATGCCTTCTCTCTCAACTGAACCACAGCGAATATAGAGTCTCACTTAATTACGTAAGTTGACTTGGTGCGTTTAATTTTCAGTCAGATATTATTTCGAACAAGAATAATTACCATCTGACACTTTAAAAAGACTTCATTCAAAAGAAGGTGGAAGAATCAAAGAGCAAGGAGTTGAGAAAGGAAAACTTACCTTAAACTTGGTTATTTGAAACAAAACAACAAATTATCAAACCTCATGGAATTTTGTTGATGTCTCAAGGTGAGCATAGGAATTCCTGTTTGGTTGTACAAGTCGCAAAATTCATCGATAAATAAGGGGAAGAATTCTTGGAAGCAGGAGAAATGTCGATCTGTTTAGGCCGTAGGGCAGGGAAGGCATGACTAAGAAGGACACAAAGCCGGCCATGTTGACGTGGCGGCGGTCGGCGCTTAGAATTCTCGCTAAAACACCCGCCTGCGCTTTATAACATTTGCGACAACACCGGGCTCTCAATAGTGCGCTGTTCTTCATCAACTTTGCACGTGTTGGCGAAAAATTCCTTTTGCATTCCATCATGCGAACAAAAGGAATATGTATTACCCAATTATAAAATACCTTCTCATTAATGAAAAAAATTGGCTGTATACCGTCGTAGAGTTATCCAATACGCACATTTGTAAGTGTCACCATACACAGCTGGTTTGAATAGTGGCATTTCTTTTCGTTATCTCTCAGTTGTACAATATGATTTTGCACACACATGCAGTGGCTGGAGTCGTTTCCAAAAGTCGTCAGTGCCCGATAGGAAATTATAAAATTGTTCTACGCAGTGAAATGCTTCGTAGTTTGCAATGACTTTTAAATTATGCACTCGGCGAGAAAAATTCACTACAATAGTTGCAGCGTTGAGGCTCACAGTGCCCAAACTTATAAATTCAGTGCTTTATATACAGTTAGCTTTAACCCCTGCTTGATTACGAGTAAAAATTGCCACGATTCTGCTGCGGTAACGATGAAGTTTCAATGGCGCAACCCGCCATTTGCCAGCAACTATGCAAATTGGTGTCTCCCTATAAAAGAGTATTCTTCTACAGTGGTTGCACTCATCACTGTAGTAATTCCGTCGGTGAACACCTCTAAACGACCCAAATTGCTGAGGGTGGATATGGTTGCCATTTTTTGTCTATAACGCAAAACACAATTAAGCATCTACAAAAGTATAGCCCGAATATGAATTTTACTGAGCGAAACTGCTGGAGGTCAAGATCGACACTTTAACCAGAAGCACATTGTAAGCGCAACGTACTACTTTGGATGTAACTTGACCATACCTACTACTGCACTGAACTGTACAAATGTACTGGAGGCACTGAATTGATGTGTAAATGGAGTCAAAGAATAATTTTTCATAGTTCTTTAAGAAAATTTGGATTTCAATAACTATTTACATATCTCTTAAGGTTTGCAGCACTCAATGCGAATAGCTTGACTTCAATAACATTATTGTCTGCGCTTCACAAAATGGTATAACAAAATTGCGTACACTTCGACAAATGCAGGGTGAACTCAACCATTTTGTAAACATTCACCGATGCCTTACTTGACCAACCAATATCTGAGTTTTAGGTGAAATAATAATTAAAAAATTTAGTCAACACAAAATAGTTTGAACAAGTGATCGTGGTTGTCAACACGCGCCCGCTGTACTTCAGGAATACATCAATTAATCACTCATGTGATAGATCGTTGGGCTTCAGCACAGGTGAAAGGATTTCTTCATTCTTAAAACTAACTGACCTTAGCTAAGTAACATAAGAGTATATCTGTATATTTTCAGATTTAAAAGGGCGTCAATTGACTGATGAGCAAATTTATCCAAATCCAGGTACTTAAAATACGTATCAGATTCCGCGATGATGTTCAGCTACAAACGCTTTAAATGTATGAGGTTTAAACGCGAAAATTGATTTAATGCGTGGACGTTGTAAATCCTTCTATCTTTCTGAAAATTTTTTAGGAATGTCAAAGAAATAAGTGATTTAAAAGCTGCCTTCAAAGAAGGAAATACCAAGGTTTATCCACGTGATAACAAAGTAGAAAGGAAAGAGCTAACCATTCACACATACCAGCTTGATTGTGAACATATCATTACCAAATTTTCATCCTTGGTACGACGAGCGAGATAGATTTATGAGAGAGAAACTTATCCTGCTAAATTTTCACCAGTAATTCAAAGACAAAGTTCTTAGTTCCTATAATATTTTGCTCTCAGTGCATACTGATGCGTATACTTGTATTTTTGCTTGTTGTTCTCAGCATAGTGGCGTGGAGTTCATTTGTCTGGGCCCATCAGTTTAGGCCCCATTGAACTATTGAATTTATCATTATAAACGGCCGATTTCTGGGTAATCTCCCTGTTATAACAAAAACATGAAGCCACGTTATCTGAAAATTTGAATTACATACGTTTCGTTCTCTAAAAATCCCTTTTTCAGCACTGAGATGAGGAAAAAACGAGTCAAACTTGAAGTGCGCAGAGGGTAAAAAATGAATAGTTCTCTTCGAACACTTTCTAAATTTCGTGCCCCTTAGATTCAATCATTCTTAGAATATGTAAACCTAGCGCAAGCCAGCTTACTCAATTTCACCAGTGACTTAAGTTCACACACATCGAGGCTTTATCGACAAAATGTACCACCGTGAACAAAATGTGTTCGTTTGGGTTCAAGTTTTGTGTGTTATAACAAAAGCATGCTGTGGTGAAATAAGTTGAAATTGGCATGAAGTTCAATTTGATGTATTGATGAAAATAAAAATTTAACAAGGTACCTGAGTGTTTGAATATAGTAAGTATAAAACGAAATGAAATTTGTGCTCAGAGTTAACTGTTCCTGTACATTTTAACCTGAAATACGGGAATGAAAACATTACCACCAACATTTCACTCGTATTCGAAGGTTTGGAAATAAAAATGGTACACGATTGTGGTGTATTGATAAAGTAATTCTGAATCTGCCATGATGTTGGCACTTAAAATAACATTGTAGCAAAATACACTGTGAACCACAACGATGTCTTCTTCGTGACGCGAAGGCAGAGCATCTCTGTTTTGACAATATTAGTTCTGCTTAGACTCCAGTCTCCACAGCTCCACAGTACTATACTTGAATGAAGAGCACCTCTGGTAATAGCAGACAGAGATTTAGGAACAAGAGCGAAGAACAAGAGACTTAGGAACAAGAGCGAGTTGTCGAAGAGGAAGGGAGTTGTGCTCGACAAGACAGTGCTCGACATATTTGTCTCTGGCTACCAATTCAACAGTGCAGAGCAACACTAAGATCTCTTGCCTCATCCACATTATTTTCCCAAATATAACGCAATCCGACTATCATTTATTTCCTTTTCTACTGAGCTCTTGGAATCAAAATGTTTTTGAAAATTTAAACGGAGTTGACATACAACATGACAATTTTTTTTCACAGAGCTTGCAAAAATTTACTCTGATTTAATATTTAAGCTACTTCACTGGTAAGCAAAAGTCATTGCAAGAGTCAGAGCATGGATTAAAAAATTTGATCCACCTTGAAAAATGTTTATTGTGAATTTGAATTTATACGTGGTTTTTACATAACTAATGAGTTTCCGTTGGGAGTCATTAATTCATGAGTTGAAAAATTTTTGTAGAAGCACTATACGTTTTGCGCTACAGTGGAAAGTAATAAAAACCTTTTACAAAGCTTATTTCCAAGTTTTGGAGTATAGTCCGAGAAGATGTCACTCGAAATAAAATTGGTGTGTAAAATACTTACATAACTTACAGTTACGCGTAACTCTTGTCAATAATTTAAAGGTTTCTTCCTTTTCCTAGGTCAAGGATACGCTTCCCAATGTCATGCGGGCCTCTAATTTAGCCTCACAGTTGTGTGCAGTGCACATCGTCGTCCGTCGGCATGATGTCACGCAATTTTATTTCAGAGCGGCACAGCATCGTTGTAGAAGCTTCCGTACTGGGACTTATCTAGCTCACCCATTTCATTCTGCAGTGCGCTATCATGCTTGAAAATTCAATGTTCCCATTCAATGTTCCCATATCAGACACCACTTTCAATGACCTCAGGATTTGAAAGTCTTCACATTTTTTAACGCGAGAACCTAATGTGAACAATACGAACAGCTCGTATCCCCCATGAATGAATGGTCAATAGATAACAACCGTTTTATTAATACCTCAATTTTATGGTGTGATGAATTTCGTTTCTTTTCGTTCTCATGACATTTATCTTTTAATTTCTCCTGTTCTCTGTGGCGGATTTTTTATTTTGGAATTGTAATACTTTTTTCCTCGAACTAACGATGGAGCTGAACTCCGAAACATTTTTGATAGAATATGATTAATTTCTTTGAAATTTTCTTCGTTTTTAAATTTTGAAATACGACGGTTCGAGTTAACCACCGACTTTTTCAAATGTCGGATTGCTGTATATTTCATTCTGTTTTTTATTTTGTCCTCTATTCATTAAGAATTTTTAAGATGAGTAGAAATGAAGTAACCTTTTGTGCACCAAAACTCAAGTAGTTTACTGAAAAATTTCCAGTAGTTAATACCCTGGAATATGAGTGGAAGTGTCATTGCGTGGATCTTTTTCGCTTGAACAAACGCCTACTTCTTCATTCAAAGTTAAAAAATTGTGCTTCTTCAAAACGTGTTCAAAATGGAAAAACAATCATTTTGATGATTAAAATAAAGTACTTGAATTTAAGAAAGAATAATCAATTAAGTCA